>VUQI01000240.1:0-22615 GCA_015106735.1 Paratilapia polleni | reverse complement strand
ACTCAAAAGAACCACTCATTCATGTGTGCATGAGCCAACTTGCTCACCCACATTTGCGATTCCCTCCTTTCACATACTCACTGAAAAAAAAAAAAAAAGAAAAAAAGGTATGTAAAGAAACAATATCCAGATTGGTTTAGAGCACTGATGATGAGCACCTTTGTTTCTAAAGCTTGGAGAAAAAAAAAAATCAAAATTTGTTTTGTATTATTTATAGTTTATGTTGTCATTATGTTTTCTTTTTCTTTTTGCATGACATAACAATAAAAATCATAAAACATATAAAACTTACTGAAACTTACTGAAAAGCAAATGCCCCAACAATTTTCCTTATGGTAGGATCATCTGCCCCATGTCTAACAGATGCCCCCATATTTGAGCTGTGAGGAAGGAGAGTGTAAAACGAGAGGGCAACTAATTGGTTCATAACCTGTAATTGCGGAGAAGTAATTGGAGTGGACTCACAGATGCCAGGTGCACACTAAGGAGGTGGGGCAGTGGTTTGCCCTTTGACTGTGAGTGTGTGTGCGTGTTTGTGTACGTGTTCATGCATGTCGTGGGGTGAGCAAAGACTCGTTGTGGGGGGAACACTTTTAAAGCAAGCAAGGGTCCCCGAAGAATATACTTTAGGTGTGGCGTGTGCCTATTAGGTCCTTAAAACCACATGAAAGCCCATGAACCGAAACTTGAATCAACACAACCACACCCATGGCAAACAGGCACACATATAACAATGCACATACTCAAACAATGTATACACACATAGTATATCACAGTTTTATGTCCACTGGCAATTTTTTTTTTAGTCTGCTGTTGATGGCAAGAAATCTGCAGCTCAACATTTTCTCATGGCTCGCATAGTGGGTCAATGGGATCAATGTGCTCATGGTCCACCTAGCCAATAACACACCTCTTCCAATCAATGTAATGGGGGCTGAGTGTTAATTGGGACAAAGTAAGAGGAGGGTGGGTGATGGAGCACAAGGTGCTTTTTGCAGAAACATCAGAAATGCTGAACAGGGTCGTGCTGAAAGCCGCTTAATGTTGACAGCATGCTTGTTTAATTGATTGCTTAAGAACTATTTTTGTGTAACAAATAGAAATGGTTAGTGCACGTTGAGGTGCTACACAGCACAGAGAAGAAGCTAGGTGAGGGAACATCTGTTTGTATTGCCCATCACCTTATGATTATCAGTAATTAGTCAACCCCTGTAGTTATGTGGGTGAGGTCATACATTCCCCTTACTGGGCAGAAACAGCACCCATTAAACATACTACCTTGTTTCTTGCTCATTGCTGCTCATCTCCTCCCCTTTAACATTTTGGATCTTAGAAACACACATTGCCAAAGAATCACTTTCTCTATTACAAGGTTGCATTTTAAACAGAATTAACTTTAAATAGGTAAAAATGATGCCAACCAAAACCAGGCATGAACTTGGGATGGTAATAAAATTAGTAAAAGCTGAATATGGTCAGAAAATTGCAAATAATCCAACACAGAGATTTGAGCTCAGTCATGAGGAGATACCTGCTCCAAAGAAAAGTGTCCTTCACATCCTGCTCTAAAAAGAACTACAGTATCCTCTTCAAGCAGAAAGCAGATCATCTTCTCTTCACTCAACAGCCATGCCTCAAATTTACTCGGAGGAAACAATTGCTGAAGATGACAATGAAAACAAATCTGCATTGTAAAGTGGGAAGCTGTTTTTCTGTTCATAGGTAGAGCAGCTTAGATGTGGTGCATCATACATTGTTAAAAATAAGACTGGCATATTCAAACATTTAAGCATCCTATTTGCACCGGGTATCTTTTGATGGAAATCATGAGAAACTTCCAATTAAACAAAAGCAGTGAGTCAGGGGGGAAGGAGAGGCATCACAGAGTCAACTGTTTACCCAGCTTGTTTAGTGTATGGTTGTTTATTTCTGATGAAAAGCTGCAGTTCACAACTAAAAAAAAGTATGTAGAGCACAGGAAAAACCTGCCCGACAGATATTCTGTCTGTCAGCTAAATGGAAGTAGGAAGTGATGGTAAGGGAAACAGTCTCTACCAGTACAAACTGTTTCCCCTGTGTTGCCTGTTGTCTCACCCTGTTTATACAGGGCATGAGGTTAGTCAATGTGGCATCCAGCCCAGAAAACTGCTGCACCACACAAGGAGCTTCAAAGTTCCACTTGCTATGTGAAAGCTTTCATGCCTACAATCAAAAGTAGATGACTTTCTTTATACCTTAGGTGACATCAGTAACAAAATAAAAGCGCCTATTGCACTGTAACAATGTAAATATATATGCCAATCAAGCCTCTTCACTATGAACAGCATAAGCCATTTATCTGAACCATTTGCTAAAAGTGAGGACATCTGGTAGAGATATATTGATTGTCCACCATTTTGGTGTAATTTGGTGAAGATTAATTAACATCTCGCCTTGCTCTGCCCAGCTTGCTGACACAATGAACAGGGATGGGTCAGGGGAAGGTCTAAAGTCAGGACCCGATCGGCCCGAAAACAAGGTGGCCCCCACAAGACCCTCGCCCACCCCCAGCCTTTAAATTACCTAGGCTGACACTGGTGGGGAGGAGACATAAGCCCACTTTAGCTCTGTACTCAGGCTAGTGGCTGAGCAGGTCAAGACCTCCCCATTAGGGAGGAGGTCAAAGCCACATAACTCTTTAGCTAAGGTGAGGGTCACTGCGATGCTCTGTCCGATCAGGGTCAACCAGAGGTCTCTGGCCACTGAGGTTCATGGCAATACAATAAAGTAATCAATCTGGCCACTGGACCCTGGTCAATAATATACTCCCAGGCTGCGCAGGGTCACCACCTGTTCCCTGGCCTCTCCTTGGACTGTCCTGGCCCCCTGAAGTGCCTGGATCTTGGATTTCACTGTCCTGAAGGTAAACTGGAAATCTGTGGAAGAGCATAATCTAACTCCAGGTCTAGTTAAGCACTGCTGTATTAAACCAGGACAAACTTTATGTACAAGCTATCTGTAGACAGCAATTGGGAGAGTCGGATTGTAATTACTATATTGTGGGTTCATACAGTTAACTCAGCTATCAGTTAATATCCATTTGGTAACAAATCTGAATCTATTTCATCTGTAGGTGACACTTTTTTTCACACCAACTAATATCTAACATTTTCTTTGCATGAATATGGTAGCTGTGCTGTGTGCAGACTTTTAGGATGCCTCTAGTAAAGAATAAAATATCCTTTACCTGAGTCCAGCCTAAACAGAGACATAGCTAGGCTATGAAACTGACACCGCTCACTGATATGAGCTGTATCCTTTAAAAAAAAAATGCAGACATGCCTTTTTATATTGTACTTCTATTGCACTGACAAAAAGCTCCACATACCAAACAGTATGCATTTTCCTTAATATCGCTAATCTTACTTTCTTCCTAATTTCTTTCAGTGTCTTGTGACAAACATTGCCAGCACTGCTCTTTCTGTTCTTCCCTCTTTGGCCTCTCACGCTCGCCATGAATGGAGACAGACAGCATCCTTGGCTCCTGCCAGGATGAGGCAGCAGTTAATTCTTGGCTGCCCTCCCTCTTTGCTTAAAGGCAGGTATAGAGTTTCCAAAAGCTCCAGCTGGTTTGATACAATGGAGATCTCAGTGCGAAGGCAGAGTTCCAAGCAGGTGAACTAACCTCTCCTCCTTTGTCTTATAGTCCTTATCAGCCTTATAAACAGCATCACCACTAACATCCCTTCACCTCCAGCCTGAGTTGACCCATTCTTTCTCAAATTCCAGTCACCCTAACCCTCAAGTCTCACACCATTTTCAGGCTTACTGCCCTTTCGCAGAGAGAAATATAAAACTACAGTGAGATTTGAAATACAACCTAACAAGCAGATGAAAAAGTGCTGGTTCACAGTCAAATAACACTACTCAAATGTACTGCATTAAAAATGTCATAAAAGAATTTAAAAAGTTTGTGCCTGAACACATACATGTTTTTCACATAAGACAAGACTGGTATTTGGACTCATTTCTTATCTCCATCTCATTCCTTCTTTTCTTTCCCCCCTCTGCTCTTTCCTGCCAACAACATGACATCTCATTAGGCAGTATAATCAGCATCCTATTTGCATACATCTGTTTTATTTTATTGATTGCCTCTCATTCGTTAAGATTCAGGGCATATAATTAATGACCAACCCCCTGGTGCCACACCCTGGGGACAGCTAATTCCACTGCATACCAAGGGGATTTCAGCAGAGGGCACAAGTGGGCTTGTCACAACGGGCACTGGGCCAGTATCAGTCCTGGTCCCCTCCCTGCCTCCGGCTGTCCTTGGTCCCAGCCAGCTCCTCTAACAAGGAGAGCCCTTCCTGGGCCGCGTTAACTAAAAGGACAATTATCTTGAGAACAATGATGCTTTTCACAGGGGCTGTGTTGTCATTAATGCAATGGATCTGGTTACAGCAGCCAGCTTAAGCTAATTAACGAATGCTATCTGTGGACTCTCATTGCTTCTTAATTAAGTAAGATTCATTTCAAAATGGGGACAGTCACTTTTTGAAAGGAGAGCTTTCCCTTTGACTTTTGTTTGAATTAATTTACTTGGTGAGGTTTGTTTCACATATCTAAACAACTGCCACTTAGCTGCACTGCACTTAACAAACATATACTTTACAGTCACCTGATACAAGGGACCTACAATGCTTCAGCCTAAATATGAACACAGGTTCAGAGTGAGATTTTAAGTCTTTAGAAGTCTTCTTTTAAACAACAGCTTTGAACAAAGGCAGTAATGCCATAAGCAAAAACCTTGCTCTTCCAGTTTGGTTGTGGTCATAAAACGGTTTGCTCTGAAAAGCTTCAGTCACTACCAGTCTGGTGCTTCCTTTGTCACAAACACCCTCTAGACCCCAGTGTTTCAACATCCTTCTCCACCATTAAAAACATATTCTGATTAGAAATCGCTGACTGACTGACACACTGAATACTGTGGGAACAGTTGCTTTCCAAAAAAAGACAACTGACTCTTTTTTTTTCCAAGGAGCCTGCTGACCTTTTACACAGAAGAGGACTGTTAGTCACCAGTCACTCAGCGCTGACTGACAACATGGGGAAAACTGAATGAGATAGAAGTGTGTGTGTATATGTGTGTGTGCACATGTGGGAGAGAGAGAGAGAAAGAGAGATGGGTCAGGAAGTTCTGGCTGTGTAAGATCTTGCAGAAATCTCCACATCCTGGGCTGCTCTCTAAAGACAAACACGTGCAGAGGTTAT
Organism: Paratilapia polleni; assembly: GCA_015106735.1. NCBI lineage: Eukaryota > Metazoa > Chordata > Actinopteri > Cichliformes > Cichlidae > Paratilapia > Paratilapia polleni. Next base: position 17,362 of record VUQI01000240.1, on the reverse strand, counting down.
AATGACACATAAGCCAATTCAAAGCCCTTGCATATCCTTCAAATGACACATATTTACTGCTGTCTCAGGACTCCAGGATAATAGTACTGACTCAGATGGCAGGCAGCTAGTAAACCAATCATATGCAAACTACTGCTATAAAATATTGGCTTCTAAGGTCATGTATTTTCTGTATCTAAAGGGTGTGTGGTGGTTCAGCAGAAGTGAATCAAACGTGTAAACACAGACACAGATGAGTGCAGGGATCTGGTTTGGCAACTATATATGTTCTTACTTGCTGGGTATTGTGAAGGAGGTTACAGCTGTTGATTGTGATTAAAATGTAAACATAGGCCGAGTTCAGAGAAAGGGCGAGTATGTGAGTTTGAGGGTTGATCAACTCTCACAGTCCTCCACACCCTCTGAAATTCTCTTATTCTTCACTTAGCCAGCGTGGCTGGGCAGCATCAAAAACACATACAATACATACTGGGAAATAAAGCCAATAAACTTCCACACTAGATTGTAAAATGTAGTTTTTAAGTTCAGAAAATGCAAAAAATGGAAGCATAAGTCTACCTAACTAGAAAACAGAAATATCTTTAAAAAAAATTAAGGAGATCATCCACAATAGTCTCTTAAACTATCAACTAAAAGTGAGGAATTATCTCCATGTGGTGCCCATTTCTGGGGTCCCCCTGACCCCATTGTGAGTGCTCTTTCTTCCATTTATCCTGCTTTTAGCCTCTCAACGTGAAAAATGTACTGTTTTAAGTAATCCTTGTTTGTACTGACCATAATTGATTGGGTAATCCTGGTTTAACATGCACTAAAGCCAGTGCTTAAGAAACTATTAGGAGGGCTAGCAGCTTAAAGAGGCAGGATCTATCTATGGTTGACTGCTAGATCTCTGTTTGTGTGCCTGGAAGTTGGATGCATTTGATGATCCCTTCTGTGGTGACCCACTTTAAGCCTATCTACTAGTCCTTTTTTTCCACATATCTCTGTATTTTTCTGTCTAGAGATATAGCAGTAAATTCATGTGCCAAGGTATTGCCAAGGTAGTAGTTGGCTTATCCTCTGAACTTCACAAGCAAATCTCCTGGCATTCTTCCATCAACCTACTGACACAGTTCTCGTGGTGTTTAGGCCAGCTTCACCTAGAGCCACAACCCATCTCCGCAGACGCAATGCCAAAAGTCCCTGTCAACTCGACATGACACACGCCACGCTGCACAGTCATCACTGTGACAACCCTGTCATAATCAACACAAATCTCTCAGCGTCAGCACGAGGAGTAAAGGTATTATGGAGCTGGAGAAAGGGAGACAGAGGAGGCAGGAAGAACGGCAGCCACACTAAGTACAGGTCATGCTACAATCTCAGTGGCTCTGGGATCAAGCAGCAAGTGTGAATGTGACTGTGCGCCCAGGACAGTCAGACAAGGGGAAGGCTAATTCCTGCTCCTCCTTCTGCCCAGGCTGCTGTGGTTTGAACATGACGCATTAGGAGATGGGGAGGTCTTTCTCTCTCTCACACACACACAGACACACACACACACACAGAGGAAAGAAGAGAAGGAGAATAATCCCCACCAAGACCTCTGCCCTAATGGGGCCCACTACTGTAATTACAAGGCACAGATTTCAGATCAGGCACTTAAGTAGCCAGCTAAGAGTGCCCAGAAAACAAAAAGCTCTGTAATTATCGTCTGTCTCCTCTCTCCCCAGTGTAACTTCAGTTACCTGTCATGCTGCTGTTTTGTCAGGAGTTCGTTGTTTCCTGGATTCTCCCTAATCCATGGCTGGAAGCAGCCCTGGCAGTGCGCCTGTCTGTGCAAGATGCACATTTCAGCTCGCGGGGGCGAGTGACGACATGGCACACAAAGATAGCAGAAACCTGAGTCCTCACAGCCCCACAAGCGCATGAATGCATTTTTTTTTACAAGCGAAGGGAGGAAAAGAAGGAGGGGGAGTGTTCAGTTTGCTCTAGACAAAAGATCCATTGTGCAGTGAAACTTTATATACATATTAGAAACTCGAAACCCAGAGCCTCTGCAAGCAGGATTCTTGTAACTGTGAACAAGATAACATTACCTACCATTCTTTCCTTCTGTCCACAGAAAAAGAAGAAAAGCTTTCAATTCTGCCTTTTTTCAGGATCTTATTCTTTGTCTTGGATTTTTTTAGGGTCATCTAATATCAGTGATAAGAGAGCTGTGGTCTCCCGGCTGTTTTGTGGCCCATTAAGTAACACATTCCCCAGCTGGAACAGAGCAGGGGGCACAACTTGCCGACAGAGATTTGCACTCAACATTCTCTTAGCTTGCAGCCACCATCTGCCTACCCTTTCAGGTGTTTCAGCAGGAATGTTGTGCCCATTCCTATACTTGCTCATTCACCTGCTTCAGGCTGGAATGCATTATATGTGCACCTCCTCTGCTTTAAGAATACTACTCATCTGGTTTCTTAACAAGACTAACATACATTTTATTATGCCCCTTAGGAACCTCTGTCCTGTATTACCTGTAACATTCAAGAGGATATTTTCAAAATAATTTTCATGCAACTTGAAACTGAAATATCTACATGCATACTACTAATAAATTGACTATGAGCCATACACAACACATCGTGAAGATGAGGGATGTAAGCAGAGATGGACCTTAGAAAGATCACTACCACAGTCCAAATATAATGGCCTCTCTTTGAAACAAGTTTTTCAATAAAAATAAATAAAAAAGCGGGAAAACCTGGAATGGTTCTCACAAACTACAGGGGGCATCAAGACCCAGTCCAGTTCAGTTTAAGAGAGTCTGTGTCCAAAAGCCTAGGAAAAGTTCCCAACATAGTGACATCATCAACATCAGACATGTAATTAACCTATTGCAGCCATGCAGTTAGGGGCAAAGCTGGACGACCAGTTTAGTAATGACAACCCATACAACTTGTCATTATTTTTCCCAAAAGGACAAACACAGAGATGCACATGTGCACAAAACATTCACACACAAAAAGGAGGACTTGCAAAAAAAAATAATCCCTATAAACACATATACCAGCATTCAAGAAAAGGTGAGTAGTATCTAATATGCAACATGGGTTATATACAAATATCATAATAACTAGCTTAACATATTATTTAGGCTGAAGCAGTGAGTGTGGTTTACTGCACAGGAACACTGCTGCATAATTAAAACAAGCATGGCACTTTTTTGGTGTTTTGAACATGGGTTAATGTTTACTTCAGAATGCACTACATAGTCATTTTATTATTGACTTACACTTCAAGCTGTGTTTTAAACAAATTAGAAGTGTAAATATACCTTATACAACTTTACTGAACCGCCCTTTGATATTCATTGGCTTATTTTATATGCTGTTTGTGCCCCAAGTAAGTAACAAGCTTTAGTGGGATTTAGGAAGCATCTATTGAAACCACATTAACCTAGTAAAAGGTTAGCCATCCCCACAGGGTACCTTGGCACTCTGAAGAATGAACTAAATTTAAAAGTTACTTACTGTAGGATATCTTAAGGGATTATGTTAAGGTATGAAAACAGTCTGTCTACATATGTTTAAAAACAAAAAACGTTACAAAACCCTTTACTCTGTAACAAGAGACAACAAATATGGGAGTGGGGTGACTAATCCTGATGCTTTCCATTTCAGTTCTGGCTCAGTCTTTATATCATAAAGACATTCTGGGAGTGTTTGGATAAATGACAGCTTCCATTTTTACAAGTTCTATTAATATGAGCCTGAGGTGGATGATTCATTGTGAACCAGACCTGGGTTTTGTCAGCCTAACTTGTTCCATGAATACAAACCTTAACTTTTTCCATTAATATTCATCTAACTAACAACTATGACCAGTACACATATCTGTTCACAAACTTTATTGTGGCATGGTGAACTTTTCTCGTCCCTACTCCTTTTGAGTTTACTAATTGCGAGTGCCAGGAAAAAGAAACATAAAAGCACAGTGTTGAACAAAGAGCTAAACACAAGCATACCATTTGGGGGCCTCAATGGATTTGCATGAGGCCAGATTAGGTGATTTCCAGTCAAATGATGTAACTGGCACCTAAAGTGAGGAAGTGTAGGTGACCCATTGTTACTGCTCTCCAACATGAACACATCATATCAGACAGGTACTGTGGAGTGAAAATGGGCTGGGATAGGGTGGGTTTCATAGACTTTGTCTCAGCTGAGCGTAAGTAAGCATCAAGTCTAGTTTGCTCTGGTTAACTTAGACACAGGGAGCCTTAAGAGTAAAGAGGGCTCTAAGTTAGTTTTAATAGGCACATTATTTCTACCCCTAACACCCGCAAAGGCCCCACTCTGAGCCATTGGCTGTTTGAAGTTGGCAACAGCTGTAGTGTTCCAGCCTTTATTTAGAGGTCAGCACGCTGACTTCACTTAAAAGGAGAGTGGGACTAGAGGAGAGAGAGGGAGAGAAAGAAGAAAAGGCAGTGGGAGGAGAAATAAAGAACAGAGAGAGAGTAAGAGGTGAAAGAATGAGTTAAAAAAAGAAAGAGTTACTAGTGTGGCAAGGGATTAGCTGAGGGAGAGGTTAAAAGTTTGTGGAGTTGCATCTGGCCTCCTGCCTGCTCTGTTGTTTATTGCCGCCGGCGTGAAGATCTGGTGCCAACATTAACCGCACCTGAACCACTCCACAGCATACACACACACTGGGACAAAACAGGAAGAGGCATGCACACAGCCTGCTCTTTACTCCAATGCTTTGGCAAGATATTACAGTATACCAGCTTTTTCTCCTCTATATACCAAAATATGTGTGTGTTTGTGTGTGTGAGAGTTAGTGAGAGTGAGTGAACTACACACACAGATGCCAAGTCATGACTTCTCATTTGTTAATCCCCTGTTGCTCCTATTACCCTCATCTATCCTTTTCCATCTTTGTGCTCTGTCACTCTGGATGACTGCCTGGCTGCAAAGCCCTAGCGTGCCTCAGCCAAATCTTTCTAACTTAGCTGCTGAAAGTCTGGTTTGACAACAGTTACAGATCTGCTCAAAAACTCCACAAGATGTTCAGTGAACATAAGACAGATGGGTGTTCTCGCGCTCCATGTAAGAGTATTATGTGCCATCAGTGAGTAGCATAACACTGACCGGACCAGAGAAATACACAAGGCCACTGTGGGCAGAAATCACACACAAAGAAGAATGCTAGGATGCCACCCACTGCAAACCATTAGGACAGACCCTTCTCTGTTCAGCTTCTCTCTTTCACTGGAATTCCCCTTAATATCGCACCAGCTTATACGGTGTAGCACGTGCACGAATAAGCCCGAACACAGAAATATACAACATTATGGCGACACATGAGGGCTTGGAAAAGGGAACGACTTTGGACAAAGATGGTTGGAAAACACTGGGGGGGTTGAGGGCAGGGTATTCCTTTTGCCCCAGGCAGTATAGACAAGCATGGCAGCCAATTAGTACAAGATACCATCCCTACCACCCCTCTCCCCTCATTCCCTCCCCCCTCTGCTCAGCTTTGCCCTGGTCCTCTGAACTTGGTATGGTCAGGGCTGGAATGCTGAAGCAGACATATTCACATGCACATCAAAAGCGATTAAGTACAAGCCCTCTGGATTTACATGAGTCTGTAGACCTTCACATCTTGGGCTAACTTCTCAAAAGCACTTGGCTTCCTCCTGCCACAAAAGTATCCAAGTTCATTTTGGCCTGACGCAGGCCCCTCCTTTGCTTGTGGAAGTAATACCAGATTACAGAGCAACTGTTGTTAAATGATGATATGATGTGTTTTTCTTGTTCTTTTTTTCCCCCCTCTCTTTGTTTGTACAGCTGTTCTTCAACAGCGGGTCATCTCACTGTTCTGCTCTTGTATGGCTTACTTTGTGCAAAACTGACATCTCATTTCAGTTTGATATACATGAAATACATGTACAGATTGGGCTGTGAGTGGGGACTTCTTTGATAAAAACAGGGGTACTTAACAAATGTGTATCCCTGTAAAGGCCACCTTCATTCCTTCCTTTTCCTCCGTCTCCTAGCTAAGCCCCAGCTGTGCATGATTTGGCTGACTCTTTCTAAATAGCACTGTGAGGGTTAACTTATCCCTCTGTGACTCAGGTATATGGGACGTGTCCTAACAGGCGACTCACAACTCAAACACCTCGTACCGCATAGCCCACAGAAAGGGTGATTTTCACCAGAGCAAGAAGGTCTAAGAAAACAAAATGAGAAGAGGAAAGATGAACACGTCTTTTACAACATTCTTTTCTTTGTTAAATCAAAGCAGACAAGGATAAAAGAAACACCCATCAAAACATCCATTCATAAAACATGCCACCTTTAGGTGCTTGTGGTGAAGGGACAAGGGAAAACATAGGTCCATGGGGAGTTCAATGGGCAAAGCAAAGTTAGAATATGCAGGGATATATAGAGTATAAATATGTGTTCCACCTCTCACACCTTTCTCTCCACACACACACACACACACACACACACACACACACACATACACGTGTGTGTGTGAAGGCCCGGCAGGCTGGAAGCTCTCCCAGGGCCCAGATGCTCTCTGTCAACACCAAGATTCCAGAGAGGAAGCAGGGCTTTACAGCAGCAAGCTGTACACACAGCCAGGACCTGCAAAGACCAGGAGCCAGGAGAGGACAACCTGCTCCATATAAACACAGACCTCCCTGTCTTCTGTCTGAGCCACTGGTTTTGCTTCCTCGCTTGCAGAGTTCCTCTTGCCGGCTGGACCCCCTCTCTCTGCCTGCCACCATCAAGAGGTAAATAGCTATTGGCTGCTCAATAAGTGGCTTCAGTGCGTTGGAGTGAGGGGCCTTTTTTCCTCCACACTCTCCCAGCCTTGACAAGCATGTATTGACAGAGTAGTTACACACTAACCCATTGGGGGAAATCCTCCACATTGTGCCCCAGGCAGCTGATAAATGGAACCTCATACAGTACCTGTAAGCATGATCTCCTACACACGGACACACAAAGTGCATTTGCGCATACACACAGCTCAGTACTACCATACTAATGCAGACATAATTAAGGAGGATAGGGGCCTTATGATACATGATATGATGGACGAATAAATGTGTGTAAGGATAAAGAGAAGAAGAAAGAGGGCTTACAAATAATTATATAGTGTCTAAATCTTTACAAGCTATGATACAAAAACTTAAGTTCATGAGCCTTTGGTGCCTCAGGAGGCTGCAGACTACAAGATAAAACTTTTAAAAAAAGAAAGCAACATCCAAGATCTACAATTTGGAAACTCTCAAATAAAAAAATATTTTAAGTGATAATCAATGATAATCAACAAATTATACAAATAGAGAGGATGTAAATGACCAGTACACCCAAGACAAAAGTCTCTGATATTACTTTCGCTCATATTTCAGCACAGACAACAGCTAACTTTTATCTGTGCTTGTGCTTATCAAAGAAAGAGAATATCAGTCTTTAACCTTATTTGGTATTGGTAGTCCACTGCCCCAGTATGTCCTCCTAATCATATGGGCTAAACATCATATATGCCACGACGGTCCAGGAAAAGGATTCAGTAAGAGAGTAGAAAAGGAGGAGTCAGCGCTTGTGTCCCCAACATTGGGGAAGAGCTGTCTCGTCTCATCCTCTCTCCCCTCCACCCCCTCATGTCCGATCCGCTGCTGATAAATAGCTAGGGGTGCAGCAGTTGCTTTCACTTTGTGATATGATGTCAGTAACCTTCATTGATCTGCGGGCAGGCAGGCAGGCCTTATCACTGCCTCTCCCTTGTGATATACTGTGATCCAGGGCCCTGACTGCTTTTTAATACACTGCACTTTAGGTAACAGTGTCGCAGGCTAACCACCCTTGCTACTAACACCTGAGGCAGTATTTTACAGCAGTGCTGTGATGGCCAGTGAGATTACAGAGAAACTAACTCTGGGGGAGTCTGTCAGCAAAATGATAATACTGACTAAAGTGGGACATTGGAGTGACACGCTATGAATTCTGTATACTGATCAAACGCTGTGGCACAACTTCACCTCCGAACAAGCTGCATGGAGACGAGAGGCGATCTTGGGGATGAAAATTCCATGAATTATGCTTCGTAAAAACTTTTGCCACTTGTCAGAACCCTTTCAATCCTGTGGCTTTGTTTGATCCTCTACCTGTGCTGTATTTTTAAGTCTAATCAAGCACCTGTGACAAAGCATAGAGCTTGTGTTGACAGAGCACAATGCTCTTCTCAGGGGTGATTTTAGTGCTGACAGCCACTTCCTCTCTCCAGATTTATACATGTACTCACACTTAGACAACACCTGAGGTGATTGCTGGGAGCTGTACACTTATCATGAGAGCCCTTACATCAATAAAATGACAAAATACGGTACCCAGTACACCAGTGTCATACCTGGAAAACTGTAGTGAACAGCTGAAAACATTCAAATTTCTAAGGTATGCTTTTAGCGCAAGTGGCCAAATACTTTGGACTACTACTTTGGACCTTTGCTGCTCCTCCTGAATGTGGCAGTTAAGACAAATGCAAAAAGATATTCACATGGCAAAGTCACATTCAAGTATAACTATATAACCTATTATATACACAGAGGTTTACTCCAGCTAACCACCACCCCCATGTACATGGGTTGAAGAAGGCTGCAGATAAAGGAGACTGGACGACTAGCAGGAGAATTATCCCAACTATTGATTTTAGCTGTTGGGTATTACAGAAGGAAACAGTGGGTTTATCAGGCCAGGATCCCTCTGCACTTTCACTAACTAAACGAGTATTTTCCGGGCTTATCAGGCAAAAAGCCTATTACTGATGGTCTCAGCCTCCCCCACAACTAGACAAAGAGGAAGGGTGGCCACCATTATGTAGCCATTGGATGGGTTTGGTTGTATCGCACTTTTGGAGACCTCTAACACTTAACCAGTGCTTTGCAAACCCAAAATGATGTCCATGTAACCACTACATATTACTCCTTAGGGGTATTGCACATTTTATCATATTTATGTATATTTATGGTTATCCACTAATGGACTTATGACCTCCTCAACTATCGGCTCTCCATCTTCCTCTCTCACTGTCTGTCTGTCTCTCTCTCTAGGTTAGTGTCATTTCTATGGGTTCTGTATATGAAAGCTATAACCAGAGATAATGGGAAGTGCTATAATCCCTGAGAGGAGCCTAATACCAGCCTTAATCACAAGGGGGAAAAAAAGTATATGTTTTAATTACAGACTAAAAGATCTAGATAGATACCTGTGAGGTACCTATCCCAGGATCCTTAGTGAGCAGGTCTTATCTCTGAAACCTGAGGAAAGCCCTGTATGTATGCACTATGCTCTGTATTAGCCGGCATGAATTAGAAATGCTTTTGCTATTTTAAGACAAAATTATACCCAAAGACATTTTTGAATGTATACCCATTTCCCATTGTTAATAATGAACAACAGTAGAGACAGAGAAAATTTCCCTCAGCAATTATCGCAGAAATCCATATACTGATCAATGTGCAATCCCAAGGATTGTCTTAATACATATAAAATATAGACAACACCACATGTGCATATGAATGTGCATGAATTTATTGTAGCGTAAAATGACCTCAACAAGATGAGAATATTATTGAAGAAATAAAAGCTGGGTGTAATGATTTACATATTTCATCAGAGGCAGAAATAAAAGTAAGTGATTAAACACAGAGGAAGAGAGAAAGGGAGGCGGTATTGACAAGACTGAACAAGACAAACTGCCAAACAGAACAAAATGATAAAGAAATAAAACTACTTCCCACTCAGGTCAGCCATACTAAAAGTGCATAATGGAACAGTAACACATACTGGATAAATATGTCCACCATATGCTTTAAACTTTGTTAGCCCAACCCAGCCTAGTTCTAATTAAAGACTTCAAGAACAGCATTTATCCATTATGTCAACAATAAAAGTGTACACAGTCTATTCTACAAGACAAGAGTGAGCCTAGAAGTTGAGGAGGGTGGCACTAGCAGTGAAAGAGGACAGAATTGTGGCCACACTTGGCACCCACGACGGGGCAATGCTCATCTGCCCACTGGCCTGCCTTTATGTCTCCAAGTCAGCCCTGTAATTTGCTTGGAGCGGAGATAAATCTTATCTCGGAGACCTGATTAAGTTTTTAATTTACACTCCAATCAATAGCCCAGGTCTATTGGCAATGTGTCTAAAACTCTATTTACCAAAGGATTCCCTGCTATCAATTGATCAAGTACCCGGCAGCCATAAATTATGGGAACATGTGTGTGTGAGAAAGGGGGAGACAGCGAGAAAGGGTGAGAAAGTAGTGCGCGAGTGAGAAATTTAAAGAGCTAGGTCATATTTGACTGATTGTTGGATAGAATGAAGATAGGAGCTGCAACACTCACTTTAGTTTGGCTCACATAACCTGAGAAGCAATCAAACACACTCAAAACTCAGCTTACTGTTTCGACAACATTGGGCTGAACGTACAGTCTACCCTATACAGAGAGAAGTGGATTGTAAAGTTCACCCATTCTCACGTGACCATCCAAAAACTGGCACCCAGAGTGATCATGTTAAAGGCCTGAAAAAGTGAGACCTCCCACTTCCGGCCCTTTCTGCATGAGTGACATTATCTGTTTACAGTGCCTCCTTTCCCAACGGAACTTTAAAAAGGAATCTGCTGGAGTCTGAGTTCCCCACACAGAATTCCTACAAGCATTTTCTACGCCATAGCATGCTGCCTGGGAAAACTGAGGGAAGAATTTTTCACTGCTATGATATCCAGGAAACAACTATTTTCTGTTCTTATTTTCAGCAACTCGGATATTTGTTTAGGATTTTAATAATTGAAAGATTTGTCATGCTGCAGCAATGAATAATCAGAAGTGTAAACATCCAGCTAATCTTAACCATCTTCACTTGATTCTTGATACGCATTCTGTAAGAAGGCAATGGTAGTACCATGCTGGCTCAGAGCTAAAGGGCACAGATACAGTTCAGACTCCTCTCTGCAGTTCCCATGCAGAGGAAGTGAAGGGGAGGAAAAGGAGGGCAGTGTTATCACCGTGGAGAAAGTGTCGTCATGGCGGTTCTGCTCTGACCCTGCTGACTCGCCGATTCCTTAACATGAGATCATTTTGGACAGCTGACCTCAATATCACTGTGCTCTGAGGATGAAACAGATCCAGTGGAGCTCCTTATTCCACTCACCCTGCCTACAAAACATAAGTGGGACACACTTCATTTTCAGTTTTATTCCTGAACCACAATTAACAAGAATTACAGGACTTAACATAAACAAAGTGAACAAGTCAGTTTCCTCCCTCCTCATCATTTTCAGTGAGACATAAAATAAACACAAGTAGGCAAACTGGATTTCCCACACCAAGACTTTCTTAAAAACACTCAGACTTCATTTTGCTATTTGGCTCAAGTTTCACACTCTCACACTCCTGATGTTTGACAAAGCAGATTTATTGTAAAAAGTGAGAAACTATTCTCCCAGCTTGTCGGGAGAACAGGTAGGCCGAAGTAGCACCGCATGTTTTTCATGTTTTTAAAATTACAACATACAATAATAAGGTTGGAAAAATATTGTTGTAACAAATGTTTGGGCGGATGTTCTGTACTACTTTGTCATTAGTGGAGAAGCTGTCTGGTAAAATCAGGCATAAACATGTGTCAGAATTACATGTAATTATAGTTGAAAAACTTCCGCATGGGAACATGAATCACCTCTGCAGCTGGCTTTCATGGCAGAAGAGAACACAGTACCCTGCTATCCTCACCTTCATAACTGCAGTGGGGGAGGGGAGCAGAACACGGGAGACATGCAGACTAAAGAAGACAGACGGGCTCATACTAAGTCAGAGAGCCCAGTTTGCTGGTCCTCTGCTGGATTATCTAAAGAGCCACCGACGGATATGTGTAATCAGCCCCATCCCCATGTTTTTCTCTCTCACTCTCTGCCTCTCTGGCTAATGTCTCCGCCTGATTCGATTGAGGCAATTAGGCAGTAATCTATAGAGCTAGGGAGTGATGGAAACATTTCCCACTGTCCTCCTCATGTTTCTCCGAGCTGCTATAATTAGCTAACTTTGTTTCTCATTAAACATCAGAGCAGTATTTACATACCCAGATCCAATTTGGCTCTGTAGAGCCCATTCCTTTTAAACCATCTTGAAACCCTGAAACATGTCCGTAAACAAAGGAATAAGGGAGCTGTAATCTACAATTAGTTCAGTCAAACATTTATATACTCTATGGGTAGAACACAACATATTAATATATATCTATATATCTATATATATATATCTCTATATATCTATATATATATATAGATATAGATATATATATGAACAGCTTACAAAAAATGTCAGTACAAAACAAAGTGGATGATCATTCTAGAGCAGTGTGCTGGTGTAGATAAAGGAAAGAAAGAAGGCCCAGTTGATGTAAAGTTTGATCTTACAAACGGATGGGATGACATGCTTCCACCCTTGGTTTCAATGGGCCATCATTGGAACTGGAATAGTGAGCCCACATATATTTTCTTATGGCTCATAATTATTTTAAATCATTTTTGCAGGGGCCAAAACAGGGGAGAGGAAGACTGAACAAAACCACACAAGGGCATCTTGATTTGAATCAAAGTTTAACATTCTGTAGCTTTGATTTGAACATCATAATTATAATATACCTGATACCTGATAGAAAACAAGAAGTGAGTCCTCTCATTTGCACTTTGGTCGATTTACACACTTATGCTTTAACTGAGAGATACAAATTTTTCCTAATTTATGAAAATGATGGCAAAAAGCCTACACTGACATTCAATGCCATAGGAAAGACAGGAAAACATCAAAACCTCCATTCCTGCTGAATTGCTCAGTAATGTGTTTAAGTGCACTACAGACACCACATTGAGCTGAACTACAGAGCTCACAGGAAGAGTGAAAGAATGCCACAAGAGTGGATCTCTCTCTTTAAAACTATGCATTCCTTCAGCAGCTCTGGACACCACCCGGAGTTGTACAGCAATTGTAAACTTTTCAGTTGATATGCAAAGCAGCATGGATAATTTGATGTCCCCATGGTAACACTACCCCTGGTTTGCAAAAATGTAATGATTAATCATGGTTTTGATGACAAAGGACAAAATCATTGCTGCAACTTTAATGTGTGTTAATGTTAATGTGTGTGTGTTTTCCAGTGCCAGAGATTGAGAAACATGGTCACAGAATATGGATGTTTTCTGGTTACTATAGACACTGCAAATCTCACACTATGTCTGCACTTCTTTTACTTGTTACGTTGAATTTCTGTAATAAATTGGGAACAATTTGTACCTGCTTATCTGTGTTAAACATAGCAAACACACTGAATTAGCTGACAGACAATTAGAACCTCATATTTGGTGTAGACTGCTGCAAATTTAACATTTATTTGCTACTACTGTGGCTTATTTTTCCCCAAAATAAATACCGCTTCTACCAAAAGATCAATATAATCATACTCGTCAATAAATTACCTTAGAAACTTAAGCAGCACCTAAAATCAGTAGAAATGTGCTAAAGCTAACAGGTAGTTTGATGTCTGATGTACAATTCAAGTATAAAAAATTTGTTTTGGCTCTTTTTTCCTTCTGATCTAAGAGCTTGGCATTAAGGCCTTAACACTACAGTGTGTGTGATATATACATGCACTTTTTAACTGAAATCTAGCACAAACAAGTCACATCGACTGAATTCTGACAGGTCTGACGATCTGAAAGCTTTAATAGGTAAATGTTTGAATGTGAATGAAGCATACAGAAATCCAATCTACTTCTTTGCTTGTCTATTGTACAGTGCAGCTTGAATACATACGCAGGAGTACAGCCAGGGCTGAAGAGAAGGGTAATTCAATCAGCAGCATTCCTGAATGACACAGATTCACTTTGTCAGTTGAGCTTTACCAGTAATTCATCTTTCTGAAAACAGACACTATCTCAACAATAATTTCTTTCAACTCTGATACCTGGCAAAGAGGTGCCTGAAAATTTAATAACAGGTTTTTATTGGCTAACACCACAATCCTTTCAGATCTCACCCTATCAAGAGTAAGTTTCCATTTCCCGATGTCTCTGAGAGAGCAAAATCGACTCACGTAGAATGTCTAGTGAGACACAAACTGTAATGCCTCCCATTGTGGCTCAACTCACAAGTGACCACACTTTTAAACAAACCATATGAACACACAAATGCACATTGACTAGTAATGGAATGCGTAAGTAAACAGTGTGAGGGGTAGGGCTGTATGCAGAAGACCAGATGGGCTGACAGGGGGACTTGTCCTGGGAAAGGGCTTTCCCAAACCCATACACCCCCTCAGTTCCCCTCTGGCCCTGTGTGAGGGACTGTCGCTAGCCTGGTCTGAGCAGCAGAGGGTTAACCGCACTGCCCAGTCACAGGCGTGAAATGAAACAATGAAATAATGGCAGTGAGTGAACGCTCAAAGGCAGGGGGCACAGTGGGTGTGGGAGGGCAGGGGCTCGCCATTGGCTCCTGCAGATGTTGCCGGGCTTCAGTGGGTCACACAATCACACGTATTAGCATTCCTGATAGAGGGAGCCCGGATTAGGGAGCTGAATGCCTTTCTCAACTCAGTCAGAGTTTGAACACGCCAGAAAAGCAGAGCAGAGGGAGAGAAATCCCAGAAATGTGGTGATGAAAGGTGGAGACAAGAGCATAGGGGAAGAAAAGCACCCTCAGACAGTGTTAAGGAAGGCCCGGCTCACAGAAAGAGCAGGCACAATGTTGCTGGCAGGAGAGAATTGCAAAGAAAGGCAGTTGCAGGAAGAGGAAGATTGACAGACAAATTGTGCCAAATTGACTAAAACAGCTAATGAAACAGTTTAACAAACAGACAATAAAGAGAAATCAAGCATGTGATAATTTAATGGTTTTGTGAGGGTGGGAGAGGGAGTGTATATATGAAACGAAGATTTCTATTTGTGGCTGAATGAGTGAATGAGCATAGACAAACGGCTTTCTTTCTTCTTTGTATGTCTGAGTGAGCGAGTGAGAGTGAGAGAGAGAGCAGAAACAAAAGCTTTTCAGAGTGTATGTGTGCTGTCCTGTCCTTTTTTCCCAGGACAGAGGTCTGGAGAGGCCTCATATTTCTGGCTGCTGTCAGGTCGGGGTGAGAGGCAGAGACAGCAAGGGGCAGCTGTTTTCTATGAGGTAGCCCGGATCCCTCACACATGGCCTTTGATCCAGTTTGCCTTGGTTTGCTAACCGAGCTGCCAAACCCCCCTGCTCTGAATATGCATGTATGCATGTATAAGGGTAAGCATATGTCAGCGACAGAGCAAATGAAAGTGCGAGTTGTAATAAGCATATTAAGGGGTGCAAGTGGTAGCAAACCACTGAGCAAACAGTGAAACTTAAGTAGTAAAATGAAGTGAGAGGCATCTCTAAACCAAGGCTTTTACTCTCTTTCTCTCTCTTTGTTGTAGCACAAGACATTTTCATAGGAATTCAACAAGGCCAGTCTGATAACGATGCATATTCAGCAGAAACAATAACTCATATCGTCTTCTGAGGCAAATAAAAGTATCAAAGCTGCAGATAATCCAGGTGTCTGGACCTACAAAACAGGAGAAATAAGGCCTCTCTCTTTCCAAACCACTTAATCACATGATGATCCTACGACATCACAAACACCAAGTAGTCCTTAAGCGTGTCCTCACACACATACAACATTTTTATGAATTCATGAGAATTTTCTCAAGTCCAGTATTTTTCTTTCATTCTGAATCACTGTGTATTTACCTTTAAATTCAAGGACTTATTTTTGTCTCATTACTACAAATAGCAACAAATGACTCATAAGGCTGTTTTATTCAGGTTTTAAACTTGAGTTCTATACAATAACAAAAATAGGGCTACCCTTGATTATGCTTTAATGCACTGTGATTTTATCAGTGGGCATATCTTCACATGGGTTTCTAGAAGGATAGTCTACATTTGGAAAATTTGCAGTGCATCCTGCTGCTTTTAGGTCCCTGACAACAAAGAAAAAAAAAACAAAAAACAAGCAGTGACAGTGAAACCACATAAAAAACCTTCATATTTGGCAGTTAAGGGAGGTGTACCTTTGTCCCCAACCAATGACTATCAGTGACACTACAAGTTAATATTTGCTTCTGCCTGCTCATAAATTTGCATTGCATTAGAACCTGACCTAAATGCATTTTTATCACGCAACGTAATTAGCTGAGCATTAGTTGTAGGAGAGCGAGAGTGCTATGTGGTTGAATCCTTTTTGAATGGGTGGTGGCTAAACAAAAGCTACAGGAGGGATGGCTACAGAGTAAAGACGAGCTGGGCCACCAGATGAAAGAGGAAATAAACAGGGCCAGAGTGCTGCCTCTTTAATCTGCTACATTAACTCCAGCACCACAAGGGGAGGAGCCAGCAAGCAGGCAAACGGCACAGCCACACAAAAGGGGAGTGTCAATGAGGGGGTAATAAGGAAAGACAATGAGTAAACAAGCAGGGGAAGTCCAGGCCTAGCGTGCTAGAAACTCCCTGCTTCTCACTGCCAGGCACACACAAAGGCCCTGCTGTAATTAGCTACCCCAATAGGTTGTTTAGCATTTGCATATAAATGCCCTCACAGGCAAACGCTAAACACACTGACACAAGCCATACCCAAAACAGACGTTCGCCACACCTCTACCCTCCAGGAGGTCTCAGGGGTCCACTTATGTTGGGGTACCCCTCCCTCCACCCTGTGCTTGTACCCACTACAGGCAAGCTGGCATCCATTACACAAAATGCGGACAGCTACCATAGTGCGGGTACTCAGTTCTTGTTTTTCTGGAGATTGTGAAACACTGAAGCCAGGCTTCCTGTTGAAGGCCCCACATACCCATCTGTCATGTGAAAGTACATTTTGCCCTGACCACAGGCCTCGACGAGACACAGAGTGCAGGTGTCAGTCTGTTTTGTTATAACAAGGCAGGAAAGAACTCATACAGATATTCCATTAAACAGCCACGCAAATCTGCACATATGCATGTACACGTGTATAAAACACAGCATTAGAAACAAGTGTTTGGTCTTGATCAGGGTCAAAACATACATCCTTATTTAACGTACCCTGTCTGGCAGAAAAAAAAAGTTCAGTACCTGTAGCAGGGTAGACCAAGCTGAGTGATTAGAGACAGAGCCTCACAACATTTACTAAGTGTTAACAGTTTTATTGCATTATGTTTCATGCAAAATGTTTTAATAGGACATGTGCCTCAGTTCTACACTTCCTCTTCTGTCTACTATTGTTCTGACAATGGCAACTTATGAAAAAAAAAAAAAAAAAAGTAAAACCACTAA
>VUQI01000237.1:39326-61433 GCA_015106735.1 Paratilapia polleni | reverse complement strand
GAGAGCAGAGGGAGACAGGACAAAAATGCACACCTAGAAAGCAGTCCTACATATTTGTTTAATGTGCGCGTTGAAAGACATATCCTGGTCAAAAATGACTCCAAGATTCCTCTGTGTCCCGAGAGGCAAAAGTAATGCCATCCAGAGTAAGTATCTGGTTAGATGTCATATTTCTAAGATTTTTAGGGCCAAGTACAATAACCTCAGTTTGATCTGAATTTAGAAATAGGAAATTAGAGGTCATCCAGGCCTTTATATCTTTAAGACATGCCTGTAGTTTAGGAAATTGGTGTTTGTCATCTGGCTTCATGGATAAGTACAGCTGGGTGTCATCTGCATAGCAATGAAAATGTATGCTATGTTTTCTAATAATACTGCCTAAGGGAAGCATGTATAAGGTAAGCCTGAAGCTATTTACATATGAATATATTCTAATATTTAATTTAACAGAAATAGCTTTCAGTATACTTAATTATTTTAAAATTAGTATGCAGCAATTAGTTTGTTTTGTATAATTTTGCTACATTGGATCTGTTGATAAGATTGTAATTTTGCAAGTCAAGCCCTACATATAAACCATACCCATACTGTTTCTTTGTCCTTTGGTTTTGTGTCAGATCTAAGAAGGAGCCCAAGAATAAAGAAGTTTGCTCGAAGACACTCAAGCACTTTCTACTCAAGTTCGCAACCTCTCTCCCGAAACCTGGACCGTGCTCTCTCTGCATCCCAACTTAGTCTGAGTGATGGGAAAATCAGTGGGGTTAACGTAAAAACAGTTCGGTCTCCAATGCGTCTTCTTTTCGGAGCTGCTGAATCTCCCAGTCGTTCTGACCAGTCAGGTGCAACCAGAGCCAGCAGGTCACGGCTGTCCACAGACTCTAGTGTCTTTGAGGTAACTTCTCCATTTAATAATCGGTGTTTCCCACACGTAGTGTATTTGGTAGCTCATTTTAACATTTTTACTGCTTTTTTTCATCCATCTGAGAGAAGAAAGCCAGCTGTGATTGATTTACTGGTGGACAATCCCCTAGCTGGATAGCTGTCATTGCTAACCACAGCCCTTCCCATCTTGTGCTCTTTACTGGTGGACCGCTGGCCAGTTCACTGTTGTGGCGGTGCTTGATATCATTCGGCTCCCTCTCGTGACTTTCTTGTCCTGCAGTCAGGCAGAGTACAACGGTACTGTCTTGGACTGGTGCTGGCTATGATAGTCGTAGTTCTGCTCTGGAGATTCGCTGTGAGTTGGAGGGTCACTCAAACCATAACCTCTGACCAAGGACTATTGTCACCATCTGCAGTCCCAGACCATGGAAATTCACTGGGGAGACAGATGATTATATTGAGTTGACTACAAATAATTCATGCATTAGTGGCTGTACCTAAAGCTTTTAGTTTTTGCAGATTAATTCTGAATAGAAAATGACATAAACATAATTGTCACAACACAGTTTACTTTATGTATCACATGAAATGCATTTATCCATTTATTTTCTCATTATCCTAATGTGCTGCAATTTGAGATGGTTACTAAAGATCAAATTTTTCTGGGTTCATGTCATCTAAGAGCAAATTCTAAAATATGTTTTTCATGTTTTTAGAGTCCAAACAAAACACCAACAAAATCACCCAGCAAACGTGGGAGGGCCAATATTGCGACTGTGACACCTAAAACACCCAGGACTTCTCGGACACCTAAATCCCCCAACACCCCACCTTCAACCAGGAGGCATGTTTTCTCAGTTGCAGAGAGTCCTGTAGCAGCTAGTACTAGTGGACTTGGTATGTCTCTGAGGGGCAGTCCTTTCAGATCTCCAGCCAAAAAGCCTCTTATTCCAGAGACACCTACAAAGAAAAGCCCCATAAGGAGCCCTCTGAAGAGTATTCTCAGGACTCCAGTCAAGGCTTTGATCGAAGGGTGCTCCTCTTCTGGATTACATTTCGTCCGCAGCCCAATTTCCAGGACTCCCAGGAAGAGTGTTTCATGGTCTCCCTCTCCTCAGAAATGCAGGGTGGTGGAGAAGAGCTCTACTTTTAAAGTGCCAGAGTCGCCTAGTATTGCATCTCGCAGTTCTCCAAGACTGGTGACACCCAACAAGTTCAGTAGTCCTGGCAAAAGTACAAACACTAAAAGAGACATTTTCAAGACCCCAGAAAAGACTTGTCAGGTACGCCTAGTGAGGGTATCAGAACATGCAAATAGTGTCTTTTTGACTCCAGAAAAAAATCAGAGGTTTTTTGAAAAGATTAACAGCAGTATTAAAACAACTGAAAAAGGTGATACTGTTCTGGTTATGCATCATTCAGAAACCCCACCATCTCCACCACCAGACTACCACCTTTCCCCTCAGCCCAACACTACAACTCAAAATAAGACACCTAGTCCTGCTTACCAAATGGTTACTCGTTCTGGACAAACTCCAAGTAAAAGTTCATACACTGCTTCCTCATGTAAGCCAGTAGTTTCACCACTAGGAGATACCACTCTTTCAGAAGGGTCAGATGCTTCTGCAACGTCCCCAGCAAAGTTCCTAAGAAAAAGAAAGTCTGGTCAAGGGGGTAAAACAACTAAACATTTAAGGTCCCAGTCTAGTGAGAATGTCCCCTCTAAACTAAACACAGAAGAAAACATGCAGTCAGACCCAAAAGAAGAGGTGCAGACTGAAATCTCTCAGTCCACTGCAAGTGACTCTAGTTCTCAAAGAAATTCTCAGCAGTTTGACTCTTCTCATGGTAACTCTGCCACCACAGATGATGATAGTATTGACATAGTTGATGCAGCCATTGTAAAAACCCAGTTTAGCGGAGGCCTCAAGATGAACATTAGCTTTACAAGGAAGCCTTCACTGTCAAGTGAAGACTTTGTGTCAAACACTGTTTCTCCTAAACCACATGTGGCATCCCAAGACACACCTGGCCGGAGTTATGGCTTCCGTCAGACACCTGACCGCCAACAGAGGGAGGCTGCTGCTCGTTTAGGGTACGGAAATGATTCACCTCGATTTTCAACCCCTAGAGGCTCGGCAAGACATAGCAGAAAAAAGGGGACCGGTACTCCAAATCCTCTGACCTACCAGGTAGAAATGGAAATGCAAAAATCAGGCCTTCCCAAGCTCAAAATCAAACGGACAGATTCCATGAATGCAGGAGACTTTGCCTCAGATGGAGGTCCTCGATCAGGAGCTCAAAGCCCTGTAGTGGGTGCGAAGCCACCGCTTGAGAGCCCCTTGGCTTTGTTTTCTAAACACCGAGATCCTGGATGCATCTCACCATCTGTCTGTGCTCATGTCACCCCAGCCAAGAGCACGCCCAGGAAAGGCGGAAGTGTCCAAACTTACATCTGCCAGTCCTACACCCCTACACACCATCCTGCAGGAGCATTGTCTCCAGTAACTGCAGAGACTGTTCCCCTAACTCCTTCACCTCAAAGTGCAGGTAAAGTGACCCCAGAAAATCTCAACAGCTGGCCTCGCAGGAAGAGAGCTCAGATTGGTGTGTTAGGAGGCAAAGATCGTGGCCTGAAGGGGGAACCTCAGCTTGAGGAGTTAATTGAGGAGGCTGAGCTTGGAGTTAGTAGGTTACAGGACATTGAAGACACTGATGAGCCTTCAGACAACAAAGCTGAATCATTCGGTCTGACTTCCAAACAGTCACCTCCGATTGGATCAGATGTATCTCCTCTTTCTCCACTGGAAGAATTGTACTGGATGGAAAAGCTGGCTGAGTGCACAGACCCTCAGAGAGCTGAAAAAGAAACCAGCGGGGCTTCTAAAAACGAAGATGTCAAATCAAGTAAGCCATGGTTTATACATTGTGAATTGCAAGTTTTAACAGTGTTTTTGAAACTAGACATGTAGGGTTGCAAATAATTTATATTTTGATAATTTGTTTACTCAGTAATTGAATGGTTCTACTTGATAGATTTTAGTGATAAAATTTCTTACATTTGATTTAAGAGCCTAAGCTTCAATATTTCAAATTGAATATGTGGTCTTTTCATTGCTGATTTATTACAACAAAAACAGTTATCACTGTGTTACTTTTAAAAAATGATTGCATGAAGTTATGAATGGAATCCATCACTGAGCGATTTACTCAAGTCTGTTTTCTGCATTTTCTGCAGTAGCGACTCCTCCCAGCTCAAAGGTGCGAAAGCCGTTGTCTGCGAATGGTATTTTGGCCCTTACTCAGTCTCCATTGTTGTTCAAGGGCAAAACAGGTTCTGCCACTAAGAGAACACCAGATTTTAAAGGTAAGTTGTACATGGTTATAAAAGTTATGCTTTTATTTAGTAAGTTAAAAGCGCCATCTATGATCTATGTTCTCACATCTTCAGTATGCAATGCAGGATCTTCTGTTGTCTTTTTCAGTGGGATATTGTCAGCTTATCCTTTTCAACCATTTTAGTTCATGGGCTACATGCAGATCTTATGAATACCCATGACTTTGGAGTAGGATGCTCAACAGTAATAATGACAAAACAAAATGTTGAGCTGTCTGCAGACTTTTGGCCACGTAGTGTTGTTTCTACTTGTCAATATGTTGCCCTGGGTTGGAGCGTTAATATCATTTCACTCACCTAAGAGCCAAAAATACATCAAACTGCCAAATAGAGAAAATTAACTTTGTGTTTCCCTTCTTGCACATTATCTGACAATCTGTCTCATCTCCATTATCTTTTCAGATGAAGCTGCATCGGAGGGGAGGACAGAAGTAGGAGTGGACCTCTCTCCCTTCAGCCAGCCAATGAAACGCTCAAACACAGGAAAGACCTACAGCAGGAAGAGACTAATTCACTGAGTTACAAAGTAATTTGGACAGCAAAGCAGAAAGTTTGTCCATTCTGAGCTTTACTCTGAAGTTGAGCGTTTAGATGATCTGAAAGATGTCTTTAAAGCACCACTTGAAAGGTTTTTGTACATGAATAAATATCCCATTCAGTCTGCTCTGCCAACACTTCTGACCCAAACAGTTTCTCTTCTAAGCAGTGGCTTTTGTTAGAATTGGGACATGTTGAGACTAAAGATTGTTGTTTTGCCAAGATGTTATGATGCCTTTACTGTTCCTTTTGTCATTCTAAATATGTATTTTTGCCACTTGGGTATTTCTGAAGCTAAAACCAAGAAAACTGGTGATATTACATATCATTTTTCCATTAATGTAATTAGCTATTTTACAATCAATTCAGAGCCTTCATTTTTTGTTAGATGTACTATTGATGTGTATTTATTAGCTTGTCATAAATGTTTTTATATAAACGGGAAATTTTTAACATTTTGTAAATAAGTTGCCAAAGTCTTGTAAATAAATATTGATTTTCTTAATGATTGGGAAGCTACATTTTATATCTTTTACATTCTTATCCTTTGAGTATTCACAAGGTGGAGTCAACCTATTCAGTAACACAAACTAAAACTGAACTTTACTCGACTGCTTGTCTTTGACTGGCACTTCAATAAATAATTTTATCAGCTGCCGGCAAATAAACGCAAACCTGGTACTATCTCTCTGTCGCTGCCAACGTTTCAAAGGTTGGTGCTCTAAAACCATAAAACTCTTTGTGGTAGGAGGTACAAAAAGTAGGAAAAATGTCTCTAACCCACAAATTTTAGAATGCTGATTATCATCTGATCAGGAATGTATGTTGGCATGTTTTGTTTTGTTTTTTCCCCTCTTTTAATACTGTTAGTTCCTGCAAAGTCAGATAAGGCGGCACACCTCTTGGGTATGCTGTGTTTGTATACCAGTTTACATAGCCACCACAGGGAGAAAGTACACTCCACTAGCTTGGTTGGCTGTGGCTCAGGAGGTAGAGCATGTGAAAGTATCCCTGGGTAAGTTACTGTAACCCAAAATGCCCCTGATGCATCCAACAGAATGTGCGTGTGATAGTTGGAAAGCACCCAAGGCATAGAATAAAGAGCTGTATGAATGTGTGTGTGGATGGGTCAATGTGGCTTGGAGTAGAAAAGTGCTATATAAGTACCAGGCCATTTACTATTTACTTGCTCCTGAAACACTTCTCATATTGGCACATCGAGTGCTACAAAAAAATCCATCTCTTGGATTTGTTATGGTTTTAAAAGTTGGACCTCTTTTTTGCTATAGGAAGATGATGAATATTAATAAAATTAACGAGGTCAGAATTCACATTTACTACCTCAGTTTTATAGCCCTGGCTCTGTCACACTCTTCTGATTTTAATGGGATATTGTTAATAAGTAACTTGTGTGCTTTTCCTATTATATTAAGGCAATATGACTTCTGTAATCAGGCCTTTCTTTGACACTGAAAGTGAAGCCTCAAACATCTAAGAGTCAGCGAATTGAAACTAGTTTGTCTTTTGCTCATAATTACAGCCTTAAGTAAGTAGTTGTGTCTGTAAGCTGTGCAGAGTTGAGCAAAATTTCAGTATTTGTTCACATAACTACAGGTTCTTTGATGTCGCTTGGGGGGAGCATGACTCAACTGCAGCTTTCTGATCCTGCCACAAATGATGGATTGTTTTGAGCTAGGCACTCTGACCAGGCCTCTCCACAGTATGAACATTTTTGTACTGTCTCTTGGTGTATTCATGTTAACCCCTACTTGCAGAAGGCTTTTACCTCCTCCTCCTCCCTCCCACACAAACAATATGGTGCTGCTACCACACGGTTTTTGATGTGGATGGGGTTGTCACAGGCCTCGTGGACTCCTTCATAAGTGCCCTTCTTCCATGAAAGCTCAGTTTTTGAGGAAAGATTGTTTGAGGCACATTTGACTTGAGTAAACTTTTATGTTTACAGTTTGCAAGTAGCAAAGGATTAGATTATGTGTGTATTTGTGTTTGATTTGAATAGATATGAAAAAAAAAAGTCTCAAGTTACTTTCACTGCATTTCAGTCTTAGCAATAAAGTCCATGTGAAGTGAAGAGGTTTATAGGCAATCAATCTATTACAGCAGGCTTTTCCCATTTCATTTTTTTTTTTAAATCTTGCCGGTGGTTTAGTTTAACAAAGAAATATACAGGCTTTTATCCCTCTAACGGATGAGTTGTTTAAAATACATCATGGTGCTGTAAACGAATAAATTATCCTGTAGTAAAGCAATGTGAACTTTGATCCCAGTACAATATGACCACTGTTTTGTCTATAATCCAGAGATTACTGAATTATCTTCTGTAAGTAGCTCAGACTGAAACAGTGCAGCCTCTTTCTGCCTCTTTCTGATTGTAAAATGAACAGTATGTGGCAAGTTTTTGTTTCTTTTCCCAAATTGTTAAAAGATTAAAAAGATATACTTTTTTATAAGCACTGACAAAAATAACACTGGTCAACGATTTAGAGACAAAATTAGGGGATTAAAGATTTTGATGTGCTGAAGCCATAATTAAAATTAAAGCAATTAAAATATCTTATTGGCTACCATGTTGAGATATTTACAGTACTGTGCAAGTCTTGAGTCACCCTTTGTCTTTGGACATTGGCTGCTTTTACACTCAGTATCTGTATCTCAGTATCGAACAGTATCTGAAAGACATGTCCATAAGAAATAGGAAAAAATCCAGCAAAGACCTGATACAGGACCTGAGAGATAGATCTGGCCCTTCAGTTGATCCATCTACTGTTCTCCGAAGCCTCTTCAGAAATGGTCTCAGTGGAAGGGTGGCTGTCAAGAAGCCATTCTTAAGAAAGGGAAACAGGGAGAAAAGACTGAGGTATGCCAAATTACACAAATCAGTGGCTACAGGTCTTAGAGAGTGATGAATCCTAATTTGAAAATTTTGGTTCAAATCATCGTCAATATGTACGGAGGAGGTCAGGAGAGAGGTACAACGGTGAGTGTCTAAAGCCATCTGTAACACATGGTAGAGGTTCTGTCATGGTTTGGGGCTGAATTTCAGCCAGTGGTGTTGGAGTTCTTGTCAAATTCAATTCAATTCAATTCAATTCAATTTTATTTGTACAGCGCCAAATCACAACAACAGTCGCCTCAAGGTGCTTTATATTTTAGGGTAAAGACCCTACAATAATAGGCAAAATTGATGGAATTATGAACACAGAAAAACACAGTCAGATTTTCATCTGTAAAACATCTGATTAGCAGTAGCTTCATTTTTCAGCATGACAATGATCCCAAACACACTACCAATTCAATAAAAGCACCTGGATAGAAAGCAAATGGAACACCATCAGTCATGGATTGACCTCCCCAGAGCCCGGACCTCAACGTTATTGAAGCAGTTTGGGATCATCTTGACAGAAAATGGAACAAAAAACAGCCAACATCCAAAGAAGAGCTTTGAATGTCCTTCAAGAAGCCTGGAGAACTATTCCTGAAGACTACTTAAAGAAATTACAAGAAAGCTTGTCTAATAGAGTTCAGGCTGTGTTGAAGAATAAAGGTGGTCATACCAAATATTGACTTTCAAGCTTGTTAGAACTGTTTTTGTTTTTTTGTTTCTGTTTTTGCTGTATTTCCATGTATGTTTGCTCGTGTTTCAATAAATCGCTGCTCCTATTTTCCTATCAAAATATAAAGAAATGAGGGATGGCTCGAGACTTTTGCACAGTACTGTAATTTATTTTACATTTTAAACCTATGTATATTATTTCGATGAGTTTTAATCATAAATTGTAAGCTTATGTCTTCTCATCTGTCAGTTGCTTCATATGATAATACTACACCTTTCGTCATTATATAACAGTATAAAAATCAGAAAAAATGCCTATATAGAGAAGACTAAATATGAAACATTATATTAGAAAGCAAAGCAGGGCTATTCCACCTCAATTCACAAAAAAAGAAAAAAATGGACTGAATTTATTTAGAGCCCAGCTCAGGCCAGATCAAGATGTTGTGTTGAGCTGGGATGTTCTGATATGGAGAAATTTCAATTTTATAAATTACCCAGGGTATTATGGCATGTATAGATATGTTGGTTTTAATCACTTGGCTACAGGTCTGTCTGTCTGTGGATGTCTCCACAGCCAAATTTATTTGATTATTTAACAATGCAGGACACCAATAGAGGAAATGCAAAGATTATGTGTATTTCACTGGTGCAAGTTCTAGAAGTCTCAGTACTTTCAAAGGCATATTGTACAAGGAAATGAAAAATATTTCTTGTGAGATATTTTAATATGCTTTAAAAAAACAAAAACAAAACATGTAACTTTATTTTGCAGCATTTTCTTGATGTAAGGAAGATCAAATCCAAGCTCAGGGTAGAGGTTAAAAGGTCAAATAGAGATAAGATTTGAAACTGGACAATTGCATTTCATACTTGATATCATTCCAAATCATACAAGTCCAGTTTCATCAAAACTGGATGAACAGTTTAGGAAGAGAGGCCTTCTCAAAAGTTAGCACTTGCCCCATTTGGGCCATTTTGCCTAAATAGGGATAAGTGCTAAATAGTCATGTCTGGGTTCAGTTTTGGTCTTAGAAGTGACCTGCTTCTAACTTTACTAATTTTCTGAAGCTTTTTGGCCCTACACCAGTGTAACTGCATCTTAGTAATAAAGTGCAGATGGGAAGCTGCTCATAGTTTCTATACAAACAGTTACAGTATCTAAATAAGTCAGATAGCTTCATAGTGTAGACATGGGAACTGATCTGAGGTCTGTGATTTTCATGTCAGTGGTGTCAGATTTTTTTATTTTGCGTTTTCCATTCATCCTTCTTCCACCAAATGAATTTATCTCAAATTCCACATGTACAAATTAAAAAAAAAAAATCCACAACAAACAAAAATAAACATATGGACAGCAGATTGAGTACAAACTGGCATATTTTTCCTTGAAATCAGCCTTGACGCATGGCTATGAGGAAGTTGAAGCTTTTTCTTTTTTTTATGGTAGGCTGTGAATGGCTGGATTAACCTTGTGCGTTCTGGCTGCTTGTTCTTTGGGTTCAATGAAAAGCGGAGTGACTGCGCCGTGTGTTTTGGGCTGTGGGGCAGCCCAGTGTGGTTGCTCAGTGTCATGTGAAGCCTTTCAGTGCCGCAGCCCTATTCACTGATGTCCTTCAGTATTCACACCACGCACCACTCCACCACAGTCAAGTTTGCCAAAATAAGCATATGTGACTTCCTGTGCAGAGCAGATTTCGCCCTTATGGAGTTCTTTTTTTTCTGGACTTTCTGGTATGCAAGTGAAAATGCAATGAAAATTAATTTATGCGCAATAATTCAGTTTTACATCTGCACTTTGCTTCTCATTAGTTGTCAGGCTCATAGATACTATCCAAAGTGGTGCATGATTCTGTCTCTGTATGGTTCAGTCAGTCTTTTTCCTCTAATCAGATCAAAGGTTGAATTACACAGGCTGTTAAATGGGTTACAGAGATAACTGTTTTCTTTTCAGATAATCCCATAAATTTAATCTGATAATGCTTGCCTGTTTTTATTATTTGACATGCACTATGTCTTGAGGTTCACAATAATTTTACCTGCCGATGCTTTGCATGCTGGATTTGGGTGTTAAATAGTTGCTGCCTGCAAAAGATACAGATAAATGTGGTGATATACTGTTTGTGAACTGGATGCATACAGTATGGACATAATTCTGGGATGCATACAGAGCAATGACTGGGGATGAAAATCAGTCAGACTATCTTTAAGCCATGTGCCTGGCCACTGATCAGGTAAATGTGATTATTATAGACATAGATAAGGAGAGAACTGGTGGAAGAAGTATTTTTACAGAAGCTTTACTTTGGTAATAGCTTTTGAAACGCTGCATTCAACTTTATTTTTCTAAGTAAAAGTATGCCAAATATTATCAGCAAGGTATCAAAAGTAAAAGGGCCTGTGGTTTAGCTAACCAGCTGTTGAATCTTACACACAGGCTCCAGGTATATTTCAGGGTATCTAATTGAATAAATGTGCAGAGATGTTTCAGTAGTTGTTAACAGTGCCATGTGGTGTGCTGCATTTGACTATGGTAAAACAATAAAATAAATCTAAGTGGGATTTCTATATTTTATAGCCATGGTGTGTTTCTTATGGAATTATGTCACCTATGTAATAGTGACTAGTTTAACATGTAATAGTGCACAACCAGAGACATGTGAGTGGGTCATATACAAAGTATAGAGCTATAGAGTAAATGACTGTCAGAGTAAAATATATAAAAGAGTGAACTAAAATCCTTCCCTTCTTCTGCTTTTAAGTTAAAGAATGACAGTGCAAAGTGTAAAAGTGCAAAAAGTCAAGTTTAAAAAAATATTAAAATTATACTTACTATACACTTAATAAAATGGTACTTTTTCTTGGCTCAAAACTGGCCTTTGGTCAGGCTGTCATTTAAGGCAGTGAGTCTGTGTTACCTTAGCTACTTAACAGGAATCTATGCATTGTCCTGTCATTCCTGGCCATTTAATAAGCAAAAATACAGTTTAGGCTTGAGTAAATTAAACCCTACTTTTTTTTATTGCAACCCTGGTGATTTTATTTCAACCAACACATTTGGGTGCCCCTACCCAAACCTCTTTGGGTAGGGGCACCAGATTTTTTTGTATGCAGGAAAAGGCCAGCTTAATTAACAGACGTCTAAGTATTTTCCTTTTATTACTAGTTATTTGATAATGAATAGTACACCTTATCCACTTTTTTGGTGGGCGTCATATTTTTTATATGCAGGAAGGACACCGTCAAGTGGTTGGGTCGCATAAGCTGGTGCTTTTATTTTGAAGCTGCAGCTGAATTTCCGGTCTCGTCCTGTATTTCTCTATCTTGACTCTCGGTCTCTGCCGTACTCCTTTCCATTCCATCAGGGGCACTTCATCACCGACACTCCCATCCACCTGACCCTCCTTCCCTGTGGCCGTGGAAAAAAAAAAAAAAAAGACCTTTCAGATTTTTTTTTTTCAACACTCTATAACTATAAGGAGAATAAAAAATGGCAAGCAGCTTCTCCAGAATCCTTTCCTCCAAACGACACATCGGGATCCTGTCGTTGGTGGGAGGCTCGGTAACGGCTGGATTTCTCCTCCACCGGGAACATGTCAGCGCCGGAGTGCCTGTTCGCAGGAGGTACCCCGCAAGGTAACGCTCCCCCGACGCCTTTATCACTGCTATACACGCATATATATTCATTATTTTTGTAAGCATTTAACAGAACTTCATCACATATATTGTCATGTAATGTGCAGATTATTATTAGAAAAGTGCATTATTATAAAGTTAAACAAAGTTATTCCTTATTTTCTCCTTTTATCTGTGAAATATGCATACATTATTAATATTAATGTGTTATTTACACCAAAATATAATATAATAATAATATAATCCTAACGTACTTGTAAAATAACGGGTAGAATAATGCCTTTTATATGAAGTGATCTTAGATTTAATTTCGGTCATAACCATCATACATAGATATGACACAAATCTCTGCTTCCTTGTACAATGGACTATAAGTGTGCCCCTTGAACCAGACTGCAGAGCAGATGGTTCAGCGCCATATATATAGGTTACATGCATGCACTCATTGTTATATATGGGTTCTGGCGGGATTAAAAGACACTGAGGCCGAGGGGGGTGGGGGTGCGTACGTGTCCCATTGCACGCCTGCATGCATTAAAAAGGCACCACATTCACTACATACAGACTAGTAAATTATTATCTGACGCTCTGATATAAAACCCAGCCCAGTGTTATATAACGAGCACACACTGGTCACACCTAAAGAGCTCCTACAGCAGGGGCGTTAACAGGATTTTTTTCAATGGGGTGACCCACCGGAAATCAAAATACTTTATATTATATATAAATACAGTGTGGAAAATGAACTTGGAAGATATTATTTACTAGTGTTTAGACCCTTATTTTAAGTAAAAGTCATAATCCTACTTAAGTGATAGTACAAAAGTTTCAGCATCAAAATATAAAAGTACCTAAAGTAAAAGTACCCAGATAGCATGGTTAAAACAGTGAAGTTGTTTCCCCGGTCATAACTGGTCGCGGTATGATGGCAAAAACTGTGCCGCAGGCGGACAGATGTTGGCATTGTTTCCACATATAATAGAAGTCTAGCCAGACGTTGCCTTACAAAGGAAGAAACATCCATCAGATTACTGCAATAAAGAAAACATGCATGTGTCTTTGTTTTTTATTCCAAGAACATCTGATTGACAACGAATTTGGTCACTAAATGGTTCTGAACACACAGCTACGCAACGTCTTCTCCACACGCACAGAGTAGTATTAGCCTGCTTTTTGTAAAAATACAAACACTTTGAACCAGTTTACATTTATCTACATGTAAACTGTGCTTCGTTTGTTGCATGGTGAACTCAGCATGTCTGGACTGTCACAACCATAGCCTCTCTGCCCCTGACGTCTGCATTATGACCGCTGTGTGTACAAGTCACGAAATGTGTCAGTTAGTTTACAAAAGGATGAGAAATGGAGCCCAGAGCGGACGGTCAGGAGTTTTAGTTGTCCATGCCAAGTATGATTTATTTATTTATTTATTTTTGACATTCTTCGTCCAGATTTTGATGTTTGAGATGTTTAAAAAGCACATCCAGCAGACAGTGAGGTCTTCAACATCGATACACCTTTCATTTTGGAACTATTCTTCAACCAAAACTGAGACACGGAGTTATTCGGTGTTGAAATGTTTCCTGGGTACTCGTTATGCAGATAATGTTCTGCATTATATCACCATAATTACTGATTCATGTGGCAGTTTATATTCTGCTGGTGGGCAAGTGGCACCCCTTGTCTCTCCTCTGGACACGCTCCTGTCCTGCAGCACCAGAGAAAATGTGTAGCAGAAAAAAATCCACACCGGCTTCTATCAAGGCACTCTCAACACGATTCATTAATTCATCAAGAGGAGACATGATAAAACTGCACACACTATCTCTTGATGCATGCTCAACCATCCAGGTAAGGAATCCCAGAAGGTTGATGCTGTTCATCTGGACATAGCGTTTTCAGAGATGGTCGTTCCCTTTTCACGTAAATGGCCTACTTGACTCCGCGCTCAAACCGGCGGACAGGACAGGACATCCTGGACAGGGAGGAACGCTGGTTTGAGCGCAGAGTCAAGTAGGCCATTTACGTGAAAAAGGAACGACCATCTCTGAACCGAGGTGGGGGCCTTAGAGTACATCTTTCACCATCTTACAATGCTGTGATTGCAGCCATTCTCCAACTCTCTGTGAATAGTACTTTTGGCCATTGATCAATGGTCATGACAATTTGCATATTAATAATCATAAAACTGACCTCACGGCCCATTGTTAGTCAGTGGTTCTAGTTTAGGTCATTATACAAATGTACTGTTTATAAGGTTGGGGAAACCTGCAGTCAGCTGAGACTGAAGTAGTCACTCAGATGAGTGACTTCTTCAGTCTCCCACAGAAAACGGTACGTCCAGGTGAACAGAATCAGCCTTCTGGGATTGCTCACATTAGCATACATCCTTTTACACAAATACACAAAATAGTTAAATAACTGCATAGCCGTTCATTACCAACCATACAGCTGATACACCCATTATTTGTTCTTCAGGGAAAAATGTGCCCTGTAACTCTGAAAAAGCAGTTTGTAGCTATTAAAACTTGGTGGAAACAGACATCTGCTTATAAGTACACAATGTCCACATTTTTTTGATGATATTGTGTGTGTTGTGTTAGCAGCCACCTGCATTTTCTTGCTCTGATAGGCTGCCCTTGTGGTGTAGGGATTGTAGTGCCCACCCATACGCTAGAGATGGTTTATTTGCTCTTCCTCATTTGCTGCAAGTAAAACTGCCCCGGGTGTCAGTGGGGAATACGTGTTGTCTTGGACACTGGGTAATGGCACTGATTATCTACGATAAAGATGAAGCAGAAAAGAGAATTTATTACAGTGTAATAAACTAGGCCAGCAAAAGTAGATATATGTCAGGAAGCCAAATTCTCTGTGCAGTGGTAGAAATAGACAGTTTATGCCTAGGGAAGAAAGACTTTTGACAGGATCTGTCCATGACAAACATCATTACATATAACCACATAACTAACAGTAAAGCTTTGTGAACATTTTAAATGATAATGTCTTAGCCTTCCTTAGCTTTTGAGACAAAATGTAACAAAACCACACAAGCTACTTAGTTTGTGCTGCTGTTGCAGTGTTAGTCTTTAAGGCCAAACTGATTTTTTTTTTCCACCCTCAGCTTTAAGTGTAATGTTTGCCAGTCTATGACAGCATTTTCTTTTTTCCATTAGCCTGCCCAAAAGCTCGAATACTCATTTAATGATGGTGGTGAATAGCCTATAGTGTCTAAATCAAATTCTGCATCCTCCATCAGCATGAAAGAAAGGGACTTTTTCTGTCTCGTGAAGAGTTGAACATTGACTTAAAAATGCACAGTAGAGGTGCTGCTGGGCCATTCTTAACAGTACTGTGCTCTTGTCCTTGTGTGTCTTACAGCAACTGTGTCTTGTTAATTGGTAGGGTGCTGTATTGGCAAAAGGTCACAGGTTTACACGCCAGTCACCTGTGTGCATGCTATAAAAAAAGTTCCTTGAGTGAGTCACTCATTGTGCACCTGCTCCAAGGGCAAACACTAAACCTACACTCACACTGCTTTATGTTTTTTTTCTCTCTTCAAGATCAGCATGGCCATATATAATCTTTCCTTTGTATTTGTGCAGTGCGGAGTACCCTGACCTGCGCAAACACAACAACTGCATGGCCAGTAGCCTCACGCCTGCAATCTATGCCAAGCTGTGTGATAAGGCCACTCCCAACGGCTTCACACTGGACCAGGCCATCCAGACGGGCGTGGACAACCCTGGGCACCCCTTCATCAAGACCGTTGGCTTGGTGGCAGGAGACGAGGAGTCTTATGAGGTCAGATGTCAGAGTAACTTTTCAACATACACAGGGTTCCTCCTGCAAACAAAAAAAATTTGGTGCCTCCCAAAGAGTCAAGTCAAGTCATTTTATTATATAGCACATTTAAACACAACAGATGTTGACCAACATGCTGCACAGCAAGTAAAACTATCAACAAACAATTAAAACAATACAAATAATTTAATAACAATAAAAATGATTTCATAATTTAAAAAATACTACAAAAGTAATAATATAAAAATGATAATAATAAAAATAAAATTAAAAATATAATAATAAAAGGATACACACAGAAAATGACACAGTGAGTTAAAACTAGTCTGACACTGAAAAAGCTATTGAGAAGAGGTGTGTTTTTAGTTGGGATTTGAATGCTGTTAGTGAGGTAGACGACCTACGTAATCTGAAGAGGGAGACAATTCCAGAGTTTTGGAGCCGCAGCTGAGAAAGTATCATCTGTATGAGCCAATCAGGAATTTGGACTTGCTGCTGATCAACGGACCTAAGTGAGCAGCATGGGACATAGGATTGTAAAACTGTGATAAATAACCTGGAGCAAACCCATGCAAGCAGTTATATGTGAGCAACAATATTTTAAAATTGATCTTGTACTTCACAGGAAGCTGGTGTAATGATTTAAGAACAAGCAAAATATGATCATGCTTCTGTGTACCAGTCAGGAGTCTAGCAGCAGCATTTTGAACCAATTGCAATCGTAAAAATAGTGTTCTGCTCAGTCCAACATATAACAAATTGTAGTAATCCAGTCTGGATGTAATAAAAACATGAATGACCTTCTAAAGGTCGTTGATAGAAAGAAATGGTGTAACCTTTGGTAAAGTCTCAATTTTAAAAAGCTGGCTTTAACAACTGGTTTGATCTGTAAGCCAAATTTAAGAAAGGAATCAAAAATAACACTGACATATTTTAACCTGAGGTTTAAGATATGAAGGGGCCCAAGATATGAAGGCAATATGAGAAGTGTAACTACTTGCCGATGAGTGGGATGAATCACTAAAAATT
Source organism: Paratilapia polleni (assembly GCA_015106735.1). Taxonomy (NCBI): domain Eukaryota; kingdom Metazoa; phylum Chordata; class Actinopteri; order Cichliformes; family Cichlidae; genus Paratilapia; species Paratilapia polleni. The sequence goes on along the minus strand of VUQI01000237.1, from coordinate 44,577 downwards.
CAGTTTTATTTTCATTAAGGTTAAGGACATTTTGTGAGAGCCAAGTTTTAGCCTCAGCTAAACAACAGGTTAAGGATTTTGCAGACCAGGTATATCTGGGTGTCATCAGCATAGAAGTGCTAAGCAATACAGTGTTTTTCACCTTTAGACCCAAGTGGTAGCATATACAATGAAAACAGAACTGGACCCAAAACGGAACCTTGAGGCACCCCACAGAGTCAGTGTTAGAAGAGTAGTTACCAGTACTGACAGAAAAGGACCTGTTAATTGGATAAGACTTGAACCAGTTCAGGGTGGCACCACAAATACCAATACATTGCTCAAGATGTTAAATTAAGATCTTGTGGTCCAATGTATGCAGCAGTGAGATCCAGTAATACGAGTACAGCAGTCACCCGCAGTAACAATGCGTAAAGGTCAATTAAAACTCTTAAAAAAGCAGATTCTATGCTGTGATGGAGTTTAAAACCAGACTGAAAAATCTCACCATTATCATTATTATGCAAGAAAGACTGCAACAGCTGGAAAACTACATTTTCCAGGACAAGGTAGAAAGGGCAAGGTAGAGACTGGTCTAAAATTTGATGGAACTGTGGGGTCAAGATTTGTTTTCTTTATGAGAGGACATACTATTGCATGTTTGAAGTAGGATGACACTGTCCCTGATACTAAACAAGTAACAGTAAGTTTATACTTGTTAAAACTGATGGCTCAGTTACATGAAAAACTTGTTTAAACAGACGAGAGGGAATGATGTCTGATTTACATGTAGTAGGCTTTAACCTGTCAATAATATAAGTTAGGGCCAAAACAATATTAGTTAAGGTTAGAGACAGAATTTATTATATACTGAAGGGGATTTTTGGCCTATTGAAGTGAGTCGAAATCAGGGCAGAAAAGTATTTTTTTCTTGAACCATTGGCAGTTTCCTGATATCGGTTTAGACGATTTCTCAAAATTTCATAAGACACTTGCAGTTTGTCTTTTTTTCCACTTCCTTTCAGCTCTCCTGCATTGTTGTTTGAATGCCTGAGTAGACTCATTTAACCGTGTCTGATGTTTTAATTTATGGTGGTATGACCTCAAAGGAGCAACAGAGTCAAGGACAGCAGTGCAAATAGTGCTAAAAAAAATTTAAGGAAAGGGGTTTTGGCTCTGTTAGGTTTCAGACAGGGTCACAAGGTAACACAGAGTCCTTGACTATACACGGACATGTCATTCTTATATACGTAGTCACCCCCTAAAGGGCCACTTTGAGCAGAACCCTGCTTTGCACAAGAGGTCCACAGCCTCCCCAGGTCACCAGCTGGAGTTTGCCTTGAAAAATTACTTAGTAAATTAAAGTACTGAAAAATGAAAATGTAAGTTGACATAAGAAACTGCCAGTTGCAAATTAGTCACAACTTTCTCATATAGCCACGATGATTTCAACACCGATGAAAACACTTCATCATTATCAAGAAATAACTGATGTTTTCATCCTAACTACACTGTCAAATTTTTTAACCTATCCACCGTGCCCTGTTTCAGAGGAAGGAGTATTACAGCCCCATGGAGGGAGGGTTTTTAGCTGGGACATGTCTTTTGGGATGTCTAAATATCTAATCATAATGAGGATACAGTCTGTTTTCATTTTAATTGCCTACTTCATTTAGAGACCACAAAAATATCTTGAACTTCTGACAGCAGTGTGCGTATTTTTTAGTCTGACATTAACTATGGATCAAGAGAACAGTTCCAGTTTAATCTGTAACACTGACCATATCAGTGTAATGTTTCAGGTTGCAGATACGGGTCAGTCATATGACATTTATATTACTTCTGAATGTGCCAGCTGTGCTAAAACACATTTTTCCTTGGTTATAGTATGAATGTATATCATATATAATGCAATATATGAGTCACCACTACTCCCAGGTGCTGAGGGTATGGCATTAATGTTATAGCTGATCAACAGTGTGACAAATGAGTTCTTACAGTTACAGCTCTGAGTGTTCTTGAACTATTCTCTACATGCCCTTTACATAGAGATCTGCAGTTTGTCCAATTCTTCCTTGCAGATCCTTTTAAGCTTTATCATACAGGAAAGCATCTGCAATGTGCCATCTTTGGGTCTCTTCACAGATGTTTTTTTGGTTTAATTCTGAGCTTTGCCTGGGCCACTCAAGGATGGTCAGAGACTTGTTCTGAAACCACTCCAGTGTTGTCTTGGCTGTTGTTGTGAAGAGTGATCCATTATGCTGGTCTCAGGTTGCGTGCACTCTGGATTAGGTTGTCTTTAAAAACCTCTCTGTATTTGGCTCATGTGGTCCTATCATCAACTCTGAGTACTCCCCCACACTCACCCTCAGAGCGTGATGCTACCACCACGCTGCTTCCCTATAGGGATTATATTAGCAGTGCCAGGTGTTTGCCAGAGGTAGTTCTTGAAGTTCTGCATAAATCGTCCAATTTGTGGCTCACAAGATCAAAGGATCTCATGCTCTCAGTCTTTTTAATGCTGTTTGGAAAACTCCAAGCGGCCTGCCAATGGGAACATCATTGTACACATTGTAGTTAACACCAAAATTGCATAAAGTGCTTTAAATTAATATTTTTCAAGAAAGTATACAAATGTTTACTTACCAAAACTATTTGGGATTGGAATCCCTTGACTAGGTTTATTCTCATAGAGGAAATCCCCCTCCCTGTCCAAAAGGTTTTAATCTAGAGCAAGTTATGTTGAATTATTTTAAATATCCAAGCGTATTATACATTTTTGTTTATCAAATGGTCAGAAATAACAAGAAAACACATAGACTTCTGTCAACTCATTAACCCTAATGTATATGGACTGATCAAACTTAATGTCATATCACCCCGTCTAAAGTCCCATTTCGAACCAGGAAAAACTTTGCTTGAGTCATTGGTCAGTTACAAAGAACAAGCCGTAATTACATTGAAAACTGATTAGAACATGCTAATGAACAGCAACAACTCCTGTGGAAAATGCATTGCCTCTTTTACAGACAAATGGCAACAAAATAACAATCGTTATATCATAACTTTATTAAATCAATATGCATGTGACTCGGGTTCACTGGTAAACGACCCTCATTGTCGGCCTTGCCTGGTTCATCAATTACTCCAGACCAGGTATGACTGTCAAGTCCACTATGCCTTTGAGCCCTAATATTTTAATTATGGAATTATTTTTGTATTAAAATTACCACTAGCTCTGATCTGAAGAAGTGAATTTACTATTGTCATCAACATGATAAATTGTTTTGATAAAAACAAAACTTCAATGCATATATTTTAGGTTTTGAGTTCCATGGCATACATTGGTAGGGTGAATCCATGTAAAAGTCTTTATTGATGGTTTATTTGTTTTACTAAATCTATACCAATAACTCCGATGTACTGTATATGAGATATAACTTATTTATAGTAGAGTAGAATTGAGTGAAATATGACCTCTAGTTAAAAGAGACTGCCTGATCAATAGCCTGTAACCTCTGCACATACGATGTTTGACTATTCGTTATTCCTTATTTCTGTTTCAGGTATTTGCAGACCTAATGGACACAGTTATCAAAGAGAGGCACAATGGCTATGACCCCCGCGTCATGAAGCACCCCACTGACCTGGATGCCAGCAAGGTACTACTGACACTGACAGCACAGATCCTCTTTCTCGAGCAGCATTTTACTCCGTGGGGTGGATATTTGAAAGCAAAATATACAAAAAGCATCAAAATATTAAGAATTACCTGTTTTACTCTAAATATGTATGTTGAAGTTGGGAAGCAAGTGTACTAGTTACCTTTCTAGCTCTCTATATATACTAGTATAACCAATCCCAGTGCTAACATCTAGAAAAGTAAGTACAACCTAATTCTTCCTCCTCTTTACCTCTTATCTCTTTCACCAGGCTTTTGTAACACATCAATATGGTCTGATTTACCTGCGCAAGTAGCATTAACCCTGCCTGTCTTTGTTTCAGATCCAGTCGGGTAATTTCGATGAGCGATACGTGTTGTCGTCCAGGGTGAGGACAGGTCGCAGCATCCGAGGGCTGAGCCTGCCGCCCGCCTGTACCCGGGCAGAGCGTAGGGAGGTCGAGAGAGTGGTGGTGGATGCCCTGTCTGGCCTGAAGGGTGACCTAGCTGGGAAGTACTACAGTCTCACCCAAATGACAGAAAAGGAGCAGCAACAGCTCATTGATGTGAGTGATGCAGAGTCTCTGACTTGCAATACTGTTACTCTTTTTCTTGGGAAAAGTCAAGTTTCCAGCTACCTCTGCTTTTATATTTTTTAATTGATCATTTGTATATTTCTGTAAGAAAAATCTTCTGTATCTGTTACATTTGAAAGGTGTTCCATAAGGAGAGATATGTTTTCAGTGCCATTCGCTGTTTGTCTTTTGGCAAGTTTATTACAAAAGAGAACTGCGTTAAACTTGGCAGAAATGTGGCAGAAAAGAAGAACCCATTAAATTTTGGTGCAGATCCAGACTACTCTTTAAAATTGCAAAATTGGGACTTGGCCTTGGCAGAGGATGCACTCTCCGATTGTTTGGATGACAACAAAATCTGTTCATACAGTCAGTTTACCATCCATCATAACTATCATACAATCAGTAATTAAGAGGAACTGCAGCAGCTGTTATAAATGATCCATCAGTGGGCATTTTTAAATCATGAAACATTAATTCCCTGTAATTATTTAGCATACTTATTCAGAAAACACTGGGCCATCATTGCCCTCTTTGGATGATATATATTTAGCCTACTGTGGGTGTGGTTACATTTAAAGTAAAAAATCTACCAGAAGAAAAAATAAGGAGCAGAGAAGTTTATCACATATGATCAGAAGTGGGTGTGTCATGGCTGCCACAGCATTTTTCTCTTACAATGAGAACAATTGGACAGAGTACTGAATTCTCAAGTCTCACCCGCTTAGTCATGCCTCCCAGTGCTATGCATTTTAGTGCTGGAAATATGACAAACACTTCATTTAAGCTTAGGTTAAGGTTATAGGGTTAGGCAAGTAGGTGCAGTGGTTCAGATGAATCCCCAGGAAACACCAAACATCACTGGCTGTGTGTGATGGTTTATTTGAAGGTATGATTTTCAGTGTTGTGATGCTGTATATATTTGTAACTTGTTCTTATTTCTTGATCCCATTAAATTTTCTTAACCAACAAATATTGTTGTCTGAGTTGAGTAAAAATCATCTGTTTTGTTTTTTTTTTTTTTCCTGTATTTATA
>VUQI01000237.1:0-24334 GCA_015106735.1 Paratilapia polleni | reverse complement strand
GCTTCAACTTTGCCCTTTACTTCATCCCCCTGACTTCATGTTGAAGCCCTGGGCTATTTATAATGTGAGAAGGCAGGAGTGAGGCAGCATGGCCTGTCCCACTGCATTGGCCTTGTTCTGGCCTCAGGCTGAGGGGCACCTGATGTTATTTCTGTGTACAGACACAGGTTTCTCAGAAGAAATCTGGCATGCTAAAGAAAAGTTTGAATGTAAGACATCAAAAACAGCAGAAAGATCTTCAAATATATAACCATTAGTTCTATATTTCTGTTTGTTTCCCACAGTAAATTAATTATTATAATCTCCAATAATCTGATTGTCTAAATAACCTAAAAATATTCTTTTTCTGTGTTATTTCATTATTGTAGCCCTGTAATTATAAAATAACAACCTCATATCCCTTTTTTGGTTTGTTCTTACTTTCAACAAAATAAACTAGTTGTAATGATGATTATAACATAATATAATCATTATGGTACTCCTAAAAGCCTTCGCTGATTATAGGCCAGTCCTCAGACTAGCAAACATAAATATTTGATACTTGGCAAAAGATTTAGATTGGATTATATGAGTCTATGAGTCATTAAGTTTTGTTTCAGTGAAGTCAGATACAGCTGACATTATGAGGTTTTCATCTGGTTGTATGTTACGAGATGAATACAGTGAGTGATCAGGCTGTTTGAACTGTTTGGCCCTAGGCCTAAAACAATAGTGATCTATTTAGCCTGAATCCAGAGCACAAACACAAAGAGGCTTATGTCACAGAACAGGCCTGACAATTTTAACACATCAGCACATTCTTAACAGACAGATAGAAACAGAATACATCAGGCTGTGCTTCAACATGCTTACAGTATGGATGGACATTTTGCTCTTTGTTAGCCAGCAGCTGCAATATTGTCCTGAGTGTGTGAATGGGAACTTGTAAAGATGATGCTTCTTTTGCAAAATAGTGAAAATGCTCCTTTATTATTGACCCATCTGGACTTTTAAAGTGTCAAATTATTTCTTTGAGCTTTTTAATATTATTAATAGCTGATTAATACTTTTGACCTGATTAATGGAATTGCAAATCACACAGGGATTTGGGGGCATTGTTGGGTACTTACACAATGAAGGAGAATATTTTTTAGCTGACCAGATCAGTTAGCTCAATAATTTGTGATTTCCCAGAGACTTTTAATGCACACTTTACCTGATCCATCAGGGATGGACCTGACGAAGGTGGGAAGCATCTTTACGGTGGCAGTGGGGTTGGTGTCACCACTGAGCCCGTTCTCCATTTCCCTGCGGAACCTGTTCATGATGTCCTTCAGCGTCTCATCGGAGAAACGCATGGAGTACAGGTACTTATCAATCTGAAGAATAGGTGCACACAAAAGGTGTCAGGGAGGTTTTAAGCGTGCCAAACATCAGACATTTCTTAATTTAAATACATGCATACACTTTCTACTAGTGTGTTATCACGGTTTAAACACAGTAATGCAAAATGGGGTTTCCTGATATAGATTTTTATAATGGGTTTTGTGTAGTTTGCCTTAGTTAATTGCATGTCGGGATTCTGGGACATTGTAAAAAAATCAATAAAGATGCAACAGGAAGTACCTCTGATTGTGGCAAAGAGCCTCAATCACGACACTTCAACCCCATGAACTACCACAACTGTTCGACACCATGAGGTACTTGTCTGTATAGCTAAATGCAGTGTTTGTGTAAAATATTGCAACAATTAAATTATCAACAAAAGATTTCTTAAATTCTTAATTTCTTCTTAGCTACATTGTATAGTTGTATCACAATTAACACATCTAATGAATGAAATGTTTGTTGGGAGGATTTACAGAGGGCATTCTTTGTTATTGTTATATAATCACACAGTGCATGCCATCGGGCACACCACAGTCCAGAAATCTATTCTGTGTCAAGAGACAGATTCTACACATTTGTTTCTCATCAAGCTACTCTAACGTAGTCAATGTATTAAACTCTTAGCTTTCCTAACACTTATATGCCATCTGTTACATATCTGTTTGTTCGATTATCTAATTGAAGCTGAATGATGCCATTGGTAAATAAAAATATTCAAGCATTATTTTGTTTACATTTCCCCTGGCTGATTTTCATACAGCTTTAAATGAAATCTTGTTTGTTTGATTGGTGCTTGGGTTCTTATTTAAAGGCTGCTAGTGAGAACATCAAAGGTCTTTATTACTGTTGTCACACTTGTTGTACAGTCAGTTTGGCTGCCACTAAATTTTGCTTGATGTCTTAATATGGTTACAGTGTTAGTCATCCTTTCAAGGAATCTTTTTACCTCAGTAGTTCCAGTAACCTACTTCACTAGAGGCACGTGTAGATGCTGCACTGTGACATTACACATGACATCATGAATCTTTGACCCCACCCCCATTTATACTGACTGCCCCCACCCGCATTCCCATCTCCCCGGGGGATATCTTACCAGTTTGTTCAGTGGCTAATTTACCCTGAACACAGAGTCAGTTTATGTGGGCAGCCAGAGGCTCAGATTTCACTGATGGCAATGTCTATGTTCTGCTAACAAATATATGTTGTATTTTTGTGACCTACCAAAAGAATAATAAAATTAAGAAGGCAACAGTGAAACAGGATAGAACAACCGTGAAAGAGAGGAAAAATGAATGACTGGGAAAAACAGAAGCTGACAGTGAGGGAGGATATCTTAGAGATCATGACTTTTCCCAGCAACCCCTCACAGACACCTGTCTGCTTCAGATGCCATGGCAACCAATGCTCCGGAAAAGCTCACTGATGGAGGTTTGTCTGCACATCGCCACGATCAGTAACCACAGCCCTTCTCAAGGACATCTGTGTCAAATACTGCTAACCTTTGAACAAATTGAAAATGCATCATAGCCAAATTAGAGACCATGCTGGCCTTCTCCTCCCATAACTCCCAAATGCTGCATCCTCTTCTCCAAATGATATACCCCACAGACTCAATCCCAGCATGCAGCTACTGTTAACCAGCATCTGTGGGTGTACACTAGGCTGCTGTCACATAATAAAACTCTGGAATCTAACTAAAAAGGACCACTGTAACAATTTAAAGCTGTTGTCACTCACCTTTTTGAGTTGGTCATCCTTCAACTCGGTGAAGTAGTAGGCCAGAAGCTGAGCCGCTATCATCCTGCCTGCACGTCCGCCAGGAGCTGTCACTTACTACGAGGTGGTTAAAGAGTGAAGAGGGAGGGAAAGGAAGTCTGACGTTCTGTTTTGTCCCCCCACACTGATCGCTCTTTATCCTGAAGAAGGCCTTAGCCGAGCACTGTGGCAAGGCAAGGTTAAAAGGAAAAAGTCTGGTGAAACAAGAGTGCAGCAGCGGCCCTGCCTGCTAGTCTGCGACAGGCACACACACACACACTTAAACACACAAACACACACACAGGCTGGGTTTGACCGTGCCTCCTCCCTCTGAGCTGCTAGCTCCCTGTTAGCTCTGGGGAGATGTAACAGCTCGGCACTGGAATGGTGGTTCTATTTTGCCCTGCCCCCACTGAGCACTCTGATTGGTTGAACCCTGGGATGTGGAAAGAGAGGAAGGAGGGGGGAGCAGATCAGAGGAGGGGGCAACAGGGGAGTAAGAAAGGGGGAAAGGGGGGTGGGAGCTGTGAGCTGAATGAGGAACCGGCATATTCACGATAACCTGCCACTTTCCTCCATAGACTTCCCCCAGCCGGCACGTCTCCTACGTTTCCACGACTACCAGAGGTGGACGTGCAGAGAGGCAGGGCAACCACATGATGATGTCACCATTTCTCTTCTTACTGCAACACATCGAGCATCAGCTACAGGCTGAAGGGCATCACATACACACTGCAGCATCCAACCATCTTTTCACAGCTCTACACATGCAGTTGCACAGTTGGAGAATCAGACTCGTGACTGATGGTTTCTTATCTCTGCAACACAGTCCCCGCCCACAGCAACAAGGCAGCCGAAGATATAACTTTAAAGCTAAGTGTCATTCCTGACCTTGGGAAGACATTATTTAATGGAAGGTAAACTATGCCCAGCATGTACTTATCAATCTACTGATCTGTGTTTTTTAATAAAAACCCGAAATTCACAAAGAATATAAAAAGTCATGAAGATTCATGCAAAGACAAGAAGAAAAATCATCTGTTTTTATTTTGATTGTAAGCTTTTATTTATTGGATTCAATCCAAATTTATATTATAGTCCCAGCCTAGAGGAATCTAGATATAACATACGCTTCAGAAACCTCTGCTTCCACCAAGAATCACCTCCAGGACTGGAGTTAAAGCAGAGCAGTTTTGTAAACAATGATTTTGGCAAGAGCAATGTTGAATATTGTGCAGTGCATAAGCCCTACACTCTCCATAAAATAAAACATAAAATAAACTAACTAAAACATTGGTTTCTAAGTTGAATCTGCTAAACCAAAGAAAAGTATACTCAAAAATTTTCTTAACACTTCTTTAGTTGCAAAGTGATTGCTCTTTCTCAGCCTAGTTTGAATGCTATGTATAATAGAAATAGAGAAAAAAAAATCTTTTTTTCCCGGTTGGATAGCTCCTATAGTATTACTAACTGGTAGTGAACCTTTAAATCTGCAGTAATAGTTTAAATGTAAATTATAGTGATACAGTTTTTGTAAACTACATTGCTGTTGGGTCATGTGAGAGCTTAAAGAGAGCAGCTATAAGTGAATGAGGACAAATGCTCTAAAATACGCTGTATGATGTATGTTTTTTTCTGCATATTATACATTTAATTTATATTCTGGAAATACATATTTTATATTCTTAAAAATCAAACCTTATTTATGATTAAAAATGTCCCCTTTTCACCTCTAGACAGCACATGGTTTGAAGCCCCCCCTTTGAATTGCTGATGAGGCTTCAGCATTGCTATACATAGTAAGGGACAACCCCTCCACTCTCCCCTCTGCAGCTCTGTTACGTCACCACGCTCTGCGTAAAACGAACCATGTCTCCTGACTCAGTGACGTCTAAAGCCTGTGACGTATTCATTATCTCCCCCCCAAAATCGTTGTGATTTAGGACTTCCCTCTTTGATTTTCTGACATCTGACATAGTTCCCCTTCTCTTGTGTTCCATCTTTAACACGCTGCAACCACAAGTCAGAGAGTCCAAGAATTAAAAGAACAGCTTCCCTGTAACCCCCCTCCACTCTGTGCCCTGAAACAGCAGCTCAGAAAGGAGAGAGGGAGGGTTTAGCATTCATTCACTCCCCTCTGAGGAAGAATATCCTGCCTGGTGTCATGGCTGCTTCAGGGTGACCTTTCCTGATTACCTAAATGTCGTGCTCTTCTCCCTACTGACAAAGACCTTGCTGTATATCACATAACACATGTTTTAGCAGGATTTAAAGAAAAAGTAAAATTTGGCTCTTTGTTGTTTGTATTTTCTTTAGTGCACAGATCCACTGTTTTCCTGTAGTTTAATTGTTTGTGTGCTCAAATTATGTGATTGTTGTATAGCAACCTGTATTTATGCCTTATGTTTAAAATCATTCACAGTCTCTCCTTGTAGTGGATGCCTGGCCATTCCTGCCAGTGGAAGCAGCTGTAGGACTATAGCATCTACTATAGTAGGTGTGGAGCTTGGGTACTGCAGTTTTAGAAATACAGTCTGGAATGACATATACCCACTAACATTAGACAATCAGGAAGATTGAAGAATATTGAAGAAGATTGTCAGGAAGTGTTTAAAACCAACAACAACAACAACAAAAAAAAAAAACGATAATCATGATAATAATAGAGTAATAATAACAACATTACACTGATAGATTTTCACTTTTTTATCTGCTGTTTTTCTTGTTCTGGGGTTGTTTCTGTCAGCTGTCTCTAGGACAAGAGATGCAGCTTAGCGATTTCTGGTGCATTTATTTTGAATTTTGCACTGTCAATGTAAAAATAACAACAATACAATAAAAATAAATAAACAAATATGATTTTAAATGCTTTATATTCTGTTTAATGTCCCACATCATATTCTATAAAATCATGCTTGCAGTGGCTGTCCTGTGAGGACCACGTATCTCAGAAAAAAAAAAAAACTGTTGTTAATGAGCTCAGAAACACAGGCCTACATTTTGGTTTTGATTTTTGATTTTTTGATTTTTTTTTTTTTGGTTGGTTTTTAAAATATATTAAAATATATTAATAACAAAAAATCTGTTGAATTAAAAGGCCTGAGCAGTGTGTTACATGGTTAACTGTCAATATCTACAGGTAGGATTAAAAATATTAATGAAAACTGAAGGTGGCGTGTTGGCAAAACAGCTGGTTAGACTTAGTACATTCATTCAGCCAAGGGATTTCTCGCAGTGCTAATCTGAAAGTGCTGGTTGAGCCTGCACCTGTTCAACTTGCCTGTTATATTATCCCGGACATGGTCAGAGCTGACATCCCCTCTCCATCATCATCAAGGCTTTCCTTGCTAATGTACTGAAGGAGTTACTAGCATATTTTTCCCACTGCACTCCATCTTCTCTACATCACACATGTTGGCCAAGGTGGTTAGTAAGAGGAAAATTATCTGTTACGATGGTAAATCACAGAAGCTAATTTACTTGCTAATGCTAGCTGTGTTACCACCACAGACAGTAAAAAAAATATGGACGTAGCTTCCTGGTCGGAAAAATGAAGCCAATGTGGAAGTGTTTAAATGCCTGCATTTTGTCTGAAGGCCACCAGATGGCGATAGCTGTGGTTGTAAAAAAACGTCTGGTGCTATAGAAGTCTATGGGGAAAAAGGCTTTCTTTCTTGACCTCTGGAAACACTTTGCTACTGAATTTATGGTCTTAATCACTAATTTTGGGTCATACTGAATAAATCTCAAGGCTTTAAAACAGGATTTCAGGAACCAATGGGTAACAGTAGCTACATCCATCTCTTTTTACTGTTTCCACACAAACCACAGGTCATAACTGATCTCAGAGCAGTGAAAGCAGAGTCAGCGGCAGCTTATCTAGCACGCTGGTCTCCCATCAGTTTACAGTCAAAGACCAGATGTTTATCCACAATGTGCATGCGTAAACAACCAGAAGAAGTTGCATGTCTCTCAGCTTGACAAGTTAAAGCCATTGTTAACAGGACACGGACATGTCTATAAAATGGAGACACGCTACAGTGTCCAATGAGTTTGAGGGCAAGTGGAGCTTTCAGTTTTCAGCTTTCAATAGCCAACTGCAGCCACAAGATGGCAGTAATGTAAAGGATGGATGCAAACAGGCAAGAAGCTTTATGATGGAGCACTATTTGAGTTGAAAGGAAAGAGATTGCTTTACCTTTGCAGGTTTTAATTGATGTCTGTGTTTAGATTTTACTAGACAAGCAGTGCTTGCCTTGCTTTTCCTGAGCAAATGCCGCTGCAGTCATAAATCCATTTTACCTGCTGCAATGAATTGAGGTCTTGTTTGTAAAGACAACTAGATTTCTATTTTCCTGAGGAATATCCCATGACCCTTACATCCCTTGGGGAACTAAAATGTCCTCAATACATTTGTTATGGCAATATGTCCATTAGATTTTGATATGTCTTGTGTACCCTGGAGAAACCAGACATATTGTGGTGTTAAAAGAAAGGTTAGCATTTTCCTCTGAAAAGCATAAATATTTCAAATTTTATGAAAAATAAGGGAAAAAAATTGAGACTTGGCATGGCCCCAAACTGTTTGCAATCATCCTATAAAGGAAATTCTGTCAGTGTTAAGATTTCTTGCTTTGGACCGAAGTCTTGGAATTAAGAAGGGACCAAAGGGACCATGTTAACATCACCATCCTATCATCCTACTTCTCCTGGGACTAAGAAAAATCTATGGACCTGTTCTTTATCACATATATTAAAAATTTACTTTAGTTACTTAGTTTATAAGTTCATATACAATAAAAACAAAATCAAAATAAAACCAAAAAAGCAGTCCTCATGCATTGTATTGCATTGCATTGCAAGTCATTGCATCTATTGGCACTCAGATAGTCTAAATGTAACAGACATGAGGCACCTCAAACTTCTGAACTTCATGCTTGTCACATTATCATGCTCCAATAATCTCTTTTACTCCCAGTACAAACATGCTGTGCGCTGGGGCCAGAGAGAGGAAAGAGACTGGAGTCCAGGAGATCTAAAGTCAAAGACACATACACAGATAAAGAGAACTTCAATATAGCAGCTATGCAAAAGAAAAAAAAAAAAACACATATCAATCTAAACTCAAAAAATGTTTGGTTTTGACATGTCTGAGGTTATTCATTCAACTTTATCAATATTTTTAAGTTTTAAGGAAAAAAATTCCTAAATTGATCATATTTTTCATCAGCTTTTACTTCAGTTTGTTGCAGTTTATTCTGGTCTTAATTAATTGAAAGGTTTGAATCCTGGTATGCCGCTTCAAAGCAAAACTGAAAGTAGTAGTTTGAAAAGATGCTATTGCACATGGACACCAGGTGGCAGCATTTAACAGACAATAACACCAAGCTGAGCATTAGTCTTCTTCTGCTGCTTCTTTTTTTGGCTGCTCCCTCCTGGACTTGCACATTTAAATTACTGCAATAATCCCTTAAAGGTTAATTGAGATAGTTTGTAATTGTCACTTAGGTTAATTTCTCTTATTTTATTTGTTAATTTACTTCTTCCATAGGTATTAACACAAGAGTCATGTGAGGTCAAGTATAGAAGTTCCTTGCAACACACACACTTAATGGTCACTTAAAGTTTATCATGTTCAGTTTTTGTTGACATGAATGTGTAGTCAGTTGTTCTATTGTAATAATGTAATTGTAACATTATTACTGCTGTCATAAGCCTACATTAAGACTACGTTACATGAGTGCTGTTTCTAATTTTTCATCCTGCCTTTTTACATTAAGCGGAAAATACCAGAAATGGTGCTGAATGTAATGCAGCCATGTGCAATGCATGACCTCAGCCCTAAGCCATACAGTCTAATTCAATCCAGTTGAATACCACTGTTTGTCACTATATAGGTGTTCCTCATAAAGTGCCAAAATTACACTTTAAGATGAATGAATTTTCTACCACACAGCCTTGGTTTTTTATATATGTATGTATGAAATGATTGTAATCTAACTGTTGTCTTTGTGTAAAGGTGGGAGATAGGTGACTTTCTGGAGTCAGTTCTTCAGGATGCTTGCAGTGTCACAGACTGAGCTAAGGTCAGTCTTCCTTATGTTGGCATTGATTTTTAAAGCTACTACTTTATTCACTTAATATATTTTCTCTCGCCAAGTGCAAATGAGTTCTTACGTGGCAGACACTGAGGGTTTTGATTTAATGAGGTGATGTCTGCTACAGTGTCTTTCTTGATACTACCACTTGGAGACGCTACACTTCAGATCTCTCAGGAGGACATCCAATACAGGTTTTGAGAGATTAATGAGTTTGTCTATGTTATTTAAGAGTATACTGTATTGTAAAAGTGAGCAAAGATGTAGGCCAGAGTCCTGTAAGGATAAAATAGGTAACTACATAATAAAAACTATAGGTCAACCGGGCAAAATGTAAGACCTTCCATTTCCTTTTAGTTCACTGTGATTTCTTTTACTAACTATGCTTTATCCATGCTTATTCAGTTATTTTTAATATACTTGTGGGAATAAAAATAGCTGCAGTACCTCTTGTACAGTAAGAAGTAGGGGTATCACTGTAACTGAGGACTTGCTGTTAAAAATAGCCTGACTGCTGCCTGCAAGTGTTGAGCCAAGGAGGACAGGCTGTCTCAAGAAACCTAAAAAGGTCTCATTAGGCTTTGAGTGTTGGGATCAGCCAGAAATGACCTTAAAACTTCTCTCTAACTCTTGCATAGATCAATATTTTTGATACGTAAAGGGAGAATGCCTCGTATTAATATTTATAGGAAAAGGCTAAACTTACTGCCAGTAATAAGAAAGTCAGTCTGCTATTTCAGAGCTAATTTTATGATTTTCAAAAATGAACATATGACAGTAACCCCTGTCACCATTACTGTTTTACTGTTGCAACTCATTTTTTACATCTGCATTTCATTAAAGTCTAAAAAAAAACACCTTCCCATATTATAAAGACGGGGGATGAAACATACCTCCAAAATATAGTGCATTAAACTTTCAGGTACAGGTGTACACTCTTCATCTCCAAAGTGCAGAATGAGAAGGAAATTTGGGGGTAAATGCTATATATAGTCTTAAGTGCGTCCATACATGGGGTGGAAGGGGAACAGCATTCCTCTGGTGAGAGGGTAATATTTTTGTTGCCATCAGCAAGTGCTTCCCAAGCAGCATCAGGCTGGTCTGCCACCGCTTTGCGCTGTTTAAATTTCTTGGGGTAAGTCACTTTTGTTAATATTTGCTAGCTGGTGTGCTAATGTTATTTTAGAAATAACTTTTTCTAAATGAGGTTCAGAATAGGAAGAGGATTTATCTGCTGCCAAGCCTGGGACAGGTGAAATGTGTTGCATAAATAAATGGCTGTAGATAATCTGTCTCTTGTGTGGAGAGAATGAAGCAGCAGTCTGTAATCTCCCAGAGCTGTACTTCCTTTCATACCAGGGTATTAAGAGGTTGCTGACCCTCTTTTCTTAATTCATGTCAGCCAAAAAAGACTGATACTGTGCTGAAATAATTATTTATACAGAATGGAAGCACAATTAACCAGAGGCAGAGTGTGGATCTGACAGCTGGCTTAGATCTATGTCTTGTTCCTGTACAGTCTGATCACTCTGATTTCCTGCACAATGGTTTTAATTAAATAGTGCGAGGACTGTGCTCTGCTGGTAATGACACTATTTCCTTCATTTCTCCAATAATGGAATAGGCAGACTGCTGCAAGCTATTCATAGCTGAGCTGTGTGAGGTTGTTAGGAGAAGCATTTGAAGTGCTGAGCTCTAATGAAAAGTTGGGACTGCCATAATGTCTCTTAAATGTTGGACTTTTAACATTTCTTCCCATGAGATGAATATGTTCATTGAATCTTTATGCATTAGTGTTTTTACCAGTAATTTGTCATGTATAAATTCTACAACTGAAAAATATTCTTGAGAAGAGCAGAGATTGTACTGAGGCATCTGTTAACCTTTCCATACTATTGATTTAAAAGATGGCAGCACATGCAATACTTTAAATTTGATTTAAAGTATAAGTCACAGATTGACTGCAGCAACAGTGATGGTAAAGAAAGGACTTGTGTTGACTTTTCTAACATGGCTAACACATGTTTGGTCTCCCCCTCCCCCTGGTGCTCTTGGCCAGGTCTCCTTGAAGTGTTCCAGTCATGGCTTCCAAAATCATACCTTGGTATAAGAAGAAGCATGTGAGCCAAGTCAAAACTGATTATGCTTATCAACACACTAAACATGTTTCCAAGCACACAGAAAGGTATGAGGGTGAATTTTACCTGCTGCTTTGAAAAGCACAGCTCTTGCTGCTTTGCGAAGTAGAACAAAAGATACACACAGGGCTGTTGCTGAGGAGCAGCTCTGACAGAGGGTGTGTCTGCTTCCTAGCTGGCTGTCCATTTGTCTTTTTAAAATAGAAGCTGTGCAAGGTCACATTTTCATGAACAAATTGGTGAGTTACAAAGTGGTGAATGCTAACTGACTGCATAACCAGTTGTGTTAGTTCTCTTAGCCATATTCAACTCAACTTAGCTGATATGATTCAGTTTGTTACTTTGTGAGACTGCAGTGTAATATGACATGTAAAACTACACATGTTCAAAAGGTGCACTTAAATATTTCTAATTTATAAGATGTACAGCCTGGAGACAGCGCAGACATGTTAAAACCAAACAACTGTGTGTTTGCAGTCTTGGAACATCTTAAAATGGTCACCAGTGATTCTATAGCTCTTTATCTATGTGAGGTCCAGAAGGTCTGAGGGCTGAACCCCAGTCAGGACTTCAGGAAGTGCTATTGCTTCTGATGCTCTGCAGCATCTGCCAACAGATTTTATTACTCAGGTCAATGAAAGACATGTCTGTGTTTTACTGCATTGCTACAGCATGCTTTTAAAAAGCATTGTACCCGTTCTGGCTCTCTTTGTACAGCTTTGCTATGCAGCATAGCCTTGCTTAACTTAATATACAAGTTGAAGACTGGCTTTTTGATTACTAGTGATGAGATATTAAATTATCCAAAGTCCAAGATCTGATCTCCAAGTCATCTTGTGGGAACCTGCAACTGCCTTATTGCAAATGGCTAATGTCACCAACTTGAACCTGACCTACATCTGAGGCCATTAACTATAGACAGTGATGCTAGTACTGACTCAGTTTCTCACCATATTTTTCCCACCATATTTATGGTGGGCTGGTTAGTTTTTATGCAGAATGTCATTTTTCTGTCAATTTGACCAAGCACATCCAAAACGAATTTTCTGTATGAAATCTTAGGTTAATTGTTAGTTGTGTTTATGACACTAGCCACTATCAGCTTTTTCACATCAGATTTGGCTGCAGTCAAACAAAAGTCCACAGCCAATGGTTGTGGTATGCATGCAGAGGATATTATCCATCCATCCATTCATCTGTCCATCATTTTCTTAACCCATTACCCTAGCTGACTTTGGGCAAAAGACAGGGTACACACCGGACAGATTGCTAGTCCATCACAAGGCTGTCAAATATATCAGCAAGTCATAAAATGAAATTCTTGAAAATTGAGTATTCTGCAAAAGTTATTATAACTGCAAACATTGTTATTTACAGTAAGTGTATATGTATTTATATATGTATATGTTCAAAAGGCAAACAACCAGTATAGTCTACAAGTTTGCAGACAAAGATTTGTTCAATTCTGAGATTTTGGCACCATTTATTTCATAATTACTGCAAAGGAAAACTTCAGGTGGATCTTGGTATCTTTTAGCCCAGGTTCTGTAGCTTCTATAAAACTAAAATCTGAAAGTCATTTATGGTGGGAATTTCCTTTGGCTGTTATATAATGATGGGCTCTCCCCTCAACAGCAAATCAAGCTCTAAATCAGTGAGCCAGGTGCAGGCCCAGGCCACGGAGGCTATGGCGGAATCAGCCTATACCATACCGGTGTTCCGGCAGAGGTGAGTCTGCACTGGCTGCCAACTCTTTTAGCTGTAAGGAAATATACACAATATATACAGTCTCTACTAGCTGATCCCTGTGCAGACAGCACATTTCTTTAATATAACTTCTTAATTTTTGAATGGTTATTATTTTCAATCGTCACTTAGTTATGAAACGCTTGCACAGCCTTACTGTTGGTGTCCTGTAAGAGTAGTACTTGATTAGACATGTAAAATTGACTCCCTGCCTTCAAGTTTAGTTTTATCTTATGTCAGGCTTGATATGCTTAACACAACAGTTATGAGTTTGAAGTTGTGTTGCAAAAGTGTTTTAAGGTAATGGTTCAGTATGTATTGACAGTCAAATATGTAACAAATGTGTAGCTTACAATGATGCTGAAGTCACCTTTAGTCATAGATTAATCTGATGTATTTGTGCTTAGGACTGCTGAAGATACTGAGGAGTACCAGAGAGTGAGCACAAATGTTGGGAAAGGACTGGCTGTTATTCAGGAAGAGCTTCACAGGATGAGGATTGCCACTAAGGCCCAAGTGGAAAGTCTTGAGATTCAGAAAGAGGTTAGTAGCCAAGTGGTGAATAAGTGACACTATACTTCCTCTGTTGGTTTGTTTATTGCTCTGCGTGTTTTTAGGACATATATGTGAAGCAAAACTAGAAGTTCCAGCAGTTTACGTGGAAGGTTCAATTTAATTATCTGTCGCTATCACAACCACTGTAAAGACAGCACATGTTGATTTACCATCATGAGTACAGTAATACAGCAGATCCACAGTGTGAGTGTCTTAAATGAAGGTCAAATCATACAGTATTGCTTACACAATATTATATATTACATATATGTAGATGATACTCAGCTGTACATTTCTGTTAAATCTGAGCACAGTGGTCTCCTTGACATATTGCATCAATGCACTGTTGGTCAAAACAGTCTCCTGTTCAGTAAAATAAAGATGATGAATGTAAAACAGAGTTTTGCATTCTCAGGTTTTAAAATATAGTGATTATTTTCTTTTGTTTTCTGAATTTTAAAGATTTGAAATTGTAAATTCATTGTGGATGAAAAAATAACCAACCAGCCACTTAGCATGTGTACATTGAGTACTCTGTATATGAAGTTGTTTTTAGTTTAGTAATGAAGTCACATTTTACCTGATCACCAGTTCTCAGAGCAGAACAATATGGAGAGTCTTTCCAGACATCTTTTTGTTTCTCACACACTGGATTGAGATTCATTCAAAGTAAAAAATCAACTTAAAATATTAGATATATGAAATTTTAATAATTTCACCAATGTGACCATCACAAAGATATAAGAAGTCAGATGATTGATGTGAAGTTAAAAGTTGATGTCAGAGCTCAGTGCCATCTGCTGACCTCACCTCTGTAATCCTTCTGGTCTTGGCTGTTATTGATGTTAGCTGGGAAATGATAATGATGACAACATGTTGCATTGAAGTGCTTGTGTGGTCTCTGCCCCATAGAAACAGCCGCTCTGTGTATTAACCATGCATTGTAAAAGCAGCATTTGAGCACTGTTCACTTAGAGTTCACAGCCTGTGAATAAAAAATGTCACTTTTCTTTATACATTGACTTGATGCAGCTGACTCTCTCCAGGTTAAGGGCATGATGACAAAGAGGGTGGATTTGTTGGAGGAAATCCCCAAAATGCCAGACTTCCTGGTGGCCCTGCGGCCACACACTGTGTGGGAGAAGACTCCTGTCAAGCTGTTCTGCACTGTGGAGGGAAACCCAAGGCCCATTGTCAAATGGTCAGAGTACTCCCATCACACATGAGTTGGTTTTTAGATTTGACTCTAACTTTTCAGAGTGGTAATACCATTTTCATGCTTTTCTGATTTATTTAGAGGTCTTACTTGGTTATTTTATTGTGCAGAGAAAAAAAATACAGCAATGGTAACTTGATATTCCCCCAAAATATACTTTAGCACTGACAGCATTTGATCCATTCAATACTAATCTACAATTTTCAGTATACCCTTGCTGCTTCAAGCACCTTGTAAATGTCTGCTGCTCTTTAAGTGCACAAGAAATTTTGTATCTCCATACACTACTGATATATCTTTTAGGAGTTTGTAACATCACTGTGGTGTGAAACTGATTCAGATTCTTTGGCAGGTATAAAGATGGTGTGCCAGTAGACCCACTGAGTGCCCCAGGAAAGTACAAGATTGAGAGCAAGTATGGAGTCCACAGTTTGATCATTAGCAGGTATGTAATATTCACTAATCTTAGCAACACTTCTTAGTCAATCATCAACAGTTAAAGTTCTTTGATTTGATCAGTTTCTTAAGAATCAACTGATGGACACTGGGGTTTTTTCTTCTGAAATGAGGTGAAAATAACCATGTGTTGGAGTTATTACTTGCTGATATGCACTGGTTGTGATTACTGTTGTCATGATATCAGATTTTCACTATGTTATTACCATGGTCAAAAGAAATTAAAATTATAGCAATATCATTACTGTGATATCTATTTCCAAAACAATTTCCAAAACACTTCCACCACTAGTGAGCTAACTTTTTCAGGTGCAGGTAGATTGTTGTAGATCTCTGTCGAAAGGTTTTTTAGTGGCAGTAGTAGACACTTATTGTGGTAGTAACCAAGCTAGCTAGGTATTCGTAACAGTTTTTTTTTTGTTTGTTTGTTTTATGGCAGATGACAACTAGCATGAAGCTACAATACTGCTATCAGCAGTGGAGCGTCAGTCAGCCTGGATTATTTACACTACTAACATATGTATATTATTAATAACATAGAAATATTATATGATTTAAATATTGCCATTAGGATCAATACTAGTATACTGTGATGCTGTGGATTCTGTGATTTCATTATATGTAAAAATTTCAGTGACAGAACTCTTATACCTAAGGTCTGTAGACTATAGAAAGTATATAGTAAATCTATAGTAACCATGTAATATAGTAATATAGTAAAAGTGTCACATTGCCAATGTATTTGTTTTCTTAGAGTAATATGCCTGAACTAACTAGCCAGTACTAAGAAATTTTCAGGCGAAAGAAAATGAGCTATATCCAGCTCTAAAATGGAAACGAAATCAACACAGAAACAAATGGAGAAAAGCAGGATTTAACAAGTTCGGTGTTAAAGCTTACACTTAAATGACATTTATTTTGTTAGCACTTTATCTTGATAGCCAGACAGTCGGCTGGAGAGTTAGAGAGGATTGCTAAGTTGAGGGTGAGGACCCAGCCTGCTTCTTTTCGTCATCTTCAAGACCCCTCAGCTGTTCGTGTTGGAGTGCTGACCTTTGCGTCATTCGAGCCATGGATTCCTCCCACTGCACTCCGCCTCTCTCTCTGTCCCTCTCTCTCACTGAGAATTTGAATATCTCTGAAGCGTCATTACATTTTAAGGTCATTGAGAACACTGTCGTTGATTTGCCAAACTTCTTCAAAATTAAAATGTTCACATTCTTTATACAAAAAGAAAGAAGTGGCAAGAAGGATGCAGAATTTATGTCCTCTGCAGCAGAGAAAATGGATCATCTTTTAAAATAGTTCAGCCCAGGCTGAAGGTCACATTTCTTCCTTCTATTCTCACCCTCAGACTCTTCTTCAGTCTCTACACAATTGCACTGCTGTGTTAGTACACCTTGTTTTCAATGTGTTTCTGCTGTGAAATCAATTTTCAAAAGAGGCAGAGCTTGATGCCTCCTGCTCTTATGAAACATTAAGTCAAGTACCCTTGGAGATCCACAGTTATTAAATGTGGCCGAGAGAAAAAAGAGCTTAACTCCACAGCTATATCAGGGGATCAGTTTTTGGCTTATTGTTTGTGTGAGTCACGTTATATACTGAAGAAGGGGACGTGTCAGTCTTCCTGGGGTCCACAAAAACTGCACACACGGTAATCACGACATTAACAGTAATTTTAAAAAATAATTTAGATGAAATATGTAGTACTGGAAAAGATAAAACAAAATTACAAATTAGTTTAATACAAGACTGAATTAGGATGTAACCAAGAAAGAGGTCAGAAAAAACAGGTACAAATGATGACTACAAAGTAAAAACTTTGTGTTACACACTGTTACTGTGCCTCAAACTATTTTCACTTGCATTTTTAACCTTGTATTAGTAATATCTGTGATGTGAGTTGGTAGCAGATTCCTGAATAGACTGTCTGTTTGAGATAGTTTGTTTTAAGCTTAGGTAGAGGGCAAATTCAATCAAATCAAATCTAAATGTTCATATATTTCATTCAGTGACTTGTTCCTGCTCTGTTCGACTTTGTAGGTGTGTTGTGAGTGATACTGCTGAGTACAGTGCTGTGGCAACCAACCAGCATGGCACGGCTACCAGCAAGGCTAAAGTTACTGTGAAGAGTAAGCCTCTCTCTTTCTCCAAGACATTGTTCACCTGCCATGTTTTTCTCTGTAAACATGACTGTCTTTTCTTCACAGGACCAGCAGGAGCCGGAGAGTCCTCCTACCTTGGTCTAGGTGAGAGCATAAAGGAGTTACTAAGGAGTTAGCTGGAGGGTGTGGGGTTTGGGATGTCAGGGGCAGACACAACCTCATGGAATCATTAGACTTCAAATAGCAGCCCAGTGAGAGGCCTGATAAGAAGTGGAAACTTTCATGACAAGCTGTTCCTGTCCCATGACTCTCACTGTGTAAAAACAAGACATAGATCTGTCTTTAGTTGAGCAGCTGATGATCTAGATAAACATTCATATAATTGTGTGCAATGTTTTAGTGTTCAGGGATTTAAGTAATGAGCAATTAAGAAAATAATTACCAAGATCTTCTCATTTTGATCTGAAGCAGTTGAGGTCTCCTTTGTCAGAACTATTTAATCAAGCTGGAATACCCTATTTAAGATTCACTGTATGCCCAGGATTTGTTGAACTCGAAAACTCATGCTGTGCAAAGCAAAGCAGGCAAACATTCTTGCCGCCTCTGAAGCCAAGTCCACATATAAAGCGATTCACTCATCACACATCCCTTCGTGGACATTCTAGGCTCTAGGTAACCCTCTAATGTATTCAGCTGTATCCTTCGCTCTCATCGTTAGTCGCTTAAATTGCTTGCCTCGAAGTTGAGAGAAGTTTTAACTTAGGACATGCCAAGTTCCAGTTGTAAACAAGTAAGATAAACAAATGTCTTTGCTTATGTTAAACCTCATTTTGGTTCCTGGTACCATATGTAACGTCTGAATTTCAGTAATTTTGAATCTAATCCCATACAGTTACATTTAATAAAGGCAGGAATTATGTCCATAACTGCATCAACATGACATACTGTACACAGATAAACAAAATATGATTATTATCTGATTGCTAATGATGCTGTAATTCTTGTCCTCCAGTGCCTCATCTGACTGAGATCCATGCCAGTAAGCTGGAGGTCACCCTGCTCGACAGGTTCCCAGTGTCTTTTGGTGTGGAGGGCAGCTCCATCAGACTGGTGTGTACTATGGTGGTTGTCCCCGACCTCCCCAACATACCACCCCTTGCACAGTGGTACAGAGATGGTCAGACATTCTTTCATTCTTTCATTCATTCAGCTGTGTACCTGTTGTGTGTAGCCGTGTTGGTTGAGTTTGGTCACTCCTCACTGTCTTGTTTTCTAAAAGATAAACTGTTGAAACCAAGTAAGCTGGTAGAGATGTCAGTGGGTGGAGGCGCTGCGTCTCTTACGCTGCCTCACCTGGCCAAGGATGACGAGGGCCTCTACACGCTTCGGATCTTTACAAAGGATGGCACCGCCGAGCACAGCGCCTATCTGTTTGTCTCAGGTAGGACGCAACCCTACATCATGTGGCATTTTATCAACCTGCTGGTCGCTGTTTTCCAAAAGTGACATTTAACGAACAAAATAGGAAGCACTGTTTAAAATAAATAGAACAATGGCAAAATAAAAAATGTGAGCCTCCATGAATGAGCAAAAAGGATAGAAGCCTCAGAAACCTGAAGCTTATCTGAGGAAAACTTTTACCACCTATAATGTCTGGTTATAAGGTGAAGTCTTATTATGTACAGAACAAAATCTGTAGAAATGCCTTGGACTAAATATAGATAAAAGAAAGATTTTAAAAAAAGACAAATAACAGAATGTTTCTACCGATGAAAGCGCAATTAATTCTGTGACATTTTATGAGTTTATGAGAACAAACGTGAAAGTTTGTTCTCATAAACACAAGTGCAGCTCCATCACTTCCTACCAAACCTGATCATGGAGGTGCCTTAACATGACCAAATGAGGGATCATTTTACAACTGTTACTACCCTACCCTTAATTAGTGAAAGTTTCATTCGGGATACCTGCATATCCCAAATTTAGCAGCTTAAGATATTTTATTAGTTATCATTCAAATTAAATGAAATAATCCTTTTCTATATTCACACCAATACATAGACATCAACCAGGCATTTTTCTTATTTCCTGTTACCTTATTTTCTTATTTCCTGTTACCGAAAGTTAAAAAATTCAAATATCCTGATGTATGCAAATAAGCTGAGGAGCAGTAATAATTGTGTCTGTCACCGTTTGCCTTCAGTTCTTCCTCCCCAAGATACTTATACCCGTGTTTCTTCATTCCATAGATGCTGCTCCCTCTGCACCCGGAGCCCCTGGCGCACCAATGAGCGTAAAGGCATATGACATCAACTCGGACTACGTCCTGGTTGCCTGGAAACCCCCAAACACTGTCAATGAGGCGCCCATCACTGGATACTTTGTGGATCGGTCAGTTTGCATCTTGAGAAGCCTTCCAGCTGTCTTTAAATAGACCAGAGTTGGCACACTAACATGAATACAGTGGAATTATACTGCACTTAATGCCAAATAAATGAGTCAACTTATGATAAGTCATACTTATTAGAGCTGCACTCATCAGGAGATTTTCTAAAGTAAATGTCTTTTTACACCAAATGCCAGATATGATTTGTTTATTTCCTTGGTTATAGTATTTGAGGGTTTAGAGTCATGTTGATTGGAGGATTATTTGTTTTTTCAGTTTCAGTTTAGGTTCATGAGAAAATTTACAATTTGATAATTGTTTCATTTAGTAAAATTGTCAAATATTTGCTGATGCCATTATTTTCATTGTAGACTTTTAGAAGATTTGCTACTTTCTTCTCTATTACATCATTGTAAACTAATATGTTTAGTTTTAAATTGTAAATGGACAGAAATAAGACGTGTGAACACTTTCCCTCATCATCCCTTGAACTTTCAGAACCATTTTTAAGCACTTTCCTAGACATTTCATAGACTAAACAATATTGAATTTAAAAAGTGATCAGCAGGTTTTTTCATGAAAATAACTGCAAGCTGCAGCCCTTATCACCAATTTATTAGGAGGCTTTTAGTTTTCAGCTTGTCTGAGTGGCTTGTTTCCTCACGACAAGCATAACGTTTTATTTTGAAGTACTCTTTTATATAAGGAGTCACAATCACACAATGGTTAAGCAAGGAGTTCATCTTTCAAATTTCTGATAATGACGAGTTTATTTACCATAAACGGTCCATTGTGTAGGTGTGACGCTGGTACAGACACTTGGATCCAGTGCAACGATGCCCCAGTGAAGATCTGTAAATACCCAGTGCACGGCTTGAAGGTGGGTCATTCCTACCACTTCCGGGTCAGAGCCGTGAACAGCGCCGGTATCAGCAGGCCTTCACGCAAGTCAGACAAAGTGACGGCCCTGGATGCTGCAGAGAGCGAAAGACTGCAAGGTACTGAGGAAGGTAAATACAAAATCCAGGACAGCAGGATACCAGTGTTTCCTGACCGATCTGTTGTTGTCGTTTCCTGAAACAGTGATTAAAATTGAAGGAAAATATGACATAGTGATCAAGGATGATGACCTGGAAGGTATAGTGGTCTAAGACTGGTCTGGTTTCAGCATTGTTTCACTCACCTTTGAACCACTTCCTCACAATCTCACTAAACACTAACATCTGTCACTCTTTCCAAACCTCAGCAGCACCATCATGACAACGTAACATTTTACATTTTACATTTTAAGGGGAGGTTTACTGTACATAAAAAAGGCAACTTACCTCATCAACATCTCATGGATTTGTTTGTTTTTTGTTGCACTTCGATATATCAGTAAATATTTCATCCATATATACCTATTTGTTGGACAGTTCTAATTAATTCTTCCAATAACAAATAAGTGCCACATGAATACAATTTGTGAAAAAGTTATTATTAAAGAAATGATTTTCTCATCTCAAGGTATCATGTTAGAATTCTGACTTTTAAGTTCTTACCTTGCTCTTATGCTACAGAGCCCTCACAAGGGTTTTTTTTTGTTCCTTGCAATAACATTTCCATTTTCTGAGCTCTGTTATTATACAGCATTACATTATGTAGTAAACCAGCACAGGCTGTCACCATAAAAGCAACTGAAGTCTGATCTCTCACCATATCTAGCCACTGCTTCACACATCACAACCAGGCAGAGTGGCCACGGCTTCTCACAGCTAGCAGGTGGATGCTGTCTGTCAGAAGCCAGTCTTTGGCCAAAATGAGCAAGAAAATCAGCAAGTGAAGTGTCACATCATCTCTCCTTTCTGTAGAAGAGTCTGACTGGTAACATATAAACATGTCAGGCTCATAAAAACGATTGAACTAAAAACAAGGGAAACATTTTTATGCTGATCTTAGAACTAATCTTTTATCTGCTCCTAATGTTTTATTTCTAAACATCACAGGGTAGACTTTTCCAGAGCCCTCCCATCCTAACTTTTGTGGTGCAGTCTTTGATCTAATTCCAACTTTTCCATTCACACTTTAATTAACTGAAAAGGTTTTGTTTTTACTTTTTTTTTCAGGTTAGACCAACTTAGAATACTACTTTAACAAGAACCTGTAACACCAAAAACTAATTTTAAAAAACTAAAAGAAAATGTTAAAAATAATACATATTTGTATAATATTATAAATGAGGCTACTGTAGAAGTCCCACATTTCACTGTTGTCTTCAACTTTCAGTAAAATGTAAGTTCTTACATTGGTTCTTTGCATCTGTAGCTACAGGGCTGAAGATGTTTATCATTTCTTATTCTAATTTCTTCTTTAGGTAGTTCCTTTTTCTGTTTTTAAAAATCTGAAATATGATATTGGGTTTGTTGTCCACATTCTGGATTTTCTAATTGCTATTATATGTATGATATATATTATTGTGTTTTTGACAATGATAAAAGATTTTGGTTTTTGTGAGCATTCACTCACCAAACCACACTTGAGGTTTTGACAGCTCTAGTGTAGCATTTGATATATAGTTATTGTTGAATGCTACCAAAATAATACTTTTATCTTTAATAAAATTCCAACAATTTTATTAGCCTGCCTGACCAGTCCTTTTAGAGTTTTAACAAGCTTTGAAAAATAGACAGAAATTAACCTCTCAGTTTGAATTAGGAGATGTACAACAAGAGTCAGTCAGTCAGTTGTATTTTTTAAATCATTTGTGAGTAAAGTTTTATGAAAATACATTATTCCAAGCCGTATAGTGTTGTACCTTTATTCGCCCCTCTGCGCGTGGAAGCAAGGTCACAAGTAAACTTAGAAGCACTCTGAATTTGCTGTAAAAGTTTCAGTACAAAAAGTGCATAATGTGGGACTTCTGCAGTGGCTGTTGTTCTGTGTACTTTATGCCTCAACACCGTTCACTCTCAATCTAGGCTACGTAACTATCCCAGGTGAACCCACAGATGTGCATGCATCCGAAATTTTCAAATCATATGTCGTCCTGAGCTGGAAGTCTCCCAGCCCTCGGGGACGAGCTCCACTGTGGTACATCATTGAGAAGGTGCGTGCCCCTTCACATTTGGCCATCCGTTTCTGTCAGTATAACCACTTTAGCTAATGCACTGTAGCTGAAATGTCCCTCCAACTTTTATTTACATTGTTTTAATAGTAATATTTATCTTTTCCCCAGTCTCCATTACAGCACTACATGCAAGTGAAGCTTAAATACATTCATGTTGAGTGAATCATTAAAACCCCAAATAAATTTTTTTAATGTCAAATAAAGATATTACAAATGTCTTATGCATTTGCAATTTACACTTGCACATCCCCAGAATTCATACTGATACATTTTGAATTTTTGAGATCTTCTTTAGAAAAGGTTCTATGAGTTTGAACAATGCTTTGCTACCCAACATCAGTATCTAAAGATGGATTTACTGTGTCCAGTTTAAGAGCAGGCACATGTTTTTATGCATATATTACAAGCACACAAACAAAACATAACTATAAGCTCATAATGGAGCACTTACATTGTTCCTGCAGATTGCAGTCAGGTCAGTGTAAAATCTGTATATTCAAAAATATCCATACGTAGCTGCATATGCAGTACAGTTTCATAGAAATACCTGACAATGAATTCAAATGCTAGAAGTGTCTTGATGCATGCTCAATCATCCAGGTAAGGAAATCCCAGAAGGTTTATCTGGACGCTACATCCAGATGAACAGAATCAACCTTCTGGGTCAAATGCTAGAAATTCATATAATTCAATAATAGAAATTCAATAATAATGTATTTAATAGCACCTATATGTAGAGTTCTTATTGGTCACATATCACATTTGATGTATTTTTGTAATTGTTTTTTAGAGTAAATTTTAATGATTACATTTCTTTAAGAAAAATGTTCATTAAAAAATATTGCACACTTATCTTTTTGTACATATATTCATCATGCTCTCTTGTGTTTCCTCTTTGCATCTTCACTCCAGTCAGACTTCTGTCAAAGATCTATTATATCCACTTCAGTCACACTTCAGTCCCCTTAAGGCTCTAGTACTGTAATTAGTAAAATCCATAGTAGTGATCATATCTTTAACCTTTTTGGCAGGTACATACAGCTCCTGAAAAAATTAAGAGACCACTGCAAAATTATCAGTTTCTCTGATTTTGCTATTTATAGGTATATGTTTGAGTAAAATGAACATTTTTGTTTTATTCTATAAACTACTGACAACATAACTCCCAAATTCCAAATACAAATATTTTCATTTAGAGCATTTATTTGCAGAAAATGAAAAATGGTCAAAATACCAAAAAAGGTCCAGTGTTTTCAGACCGCAAATAATGCAGAAAAAAAACCAAGTTCATAATTAATTTTTAAACAACACATTACTAATGTTTTAACTTAGGAAGTGTTCAGAAATCAGTATTTGGTGGAATAACCCTGATTTGCAATCACAGCTTTCATGCGTCTTGGCATGC
>VUQI01000236.1:7189-45016 GCA_015106735.1 Paratilapia polleni | reverse complement strand
TTCTTCATGGCATAGATTCAGCAAGGTACTGGACACATTCCTCTGGGATTGTGGTCCACATTTGACAAGCAGCCATCAGAAGATGGGTACACTGTGGTCAGGGATGCACATGGTCAGCAACAATACTCAGGTAGGCTGTGGTGTTTAAACTATGCTCGGTTGCTACTAATTGGCCCAAAGTCTGCCAAGAGAATATCTCCCACAGCATTACACCACCAGCAGCCTGAACTGTTGATAGAAGGTAGGATGGATCCATGCTTTCATGTCGTTTACATCAAATTCAGACCCTACCCTACCTGTCGCAGCAGAAATCAAGGCTCATCAGACCAGGCAATTTTTTCCAATCTTCTGTTGTCCAATTTTGGTGAGCCTGTGCAAACTGTAGCCTCAGTTTCCTGTTCTTAGCTGACAGGATGTGATGCCAAGAAAGACATTTTCTAGTACAAGCAAGTATATCAGTAAAGACTGGCTAGAATAGCAAACATGACCAAGTATGATGTCACTTCCGCCTTCTTATTTTTATTACTACACGCAACTAGAGTAGCTTTGTCTTCGCAGTCCAAAATAAGCTTTATTTACATTGTCCTGGGCAGCCAGTTCCTCTCCTGTCTGAAACAAGTCATTTAGCTCCATGTCCCCTCCTTTTGAGCCAGTTCCACTTTCTGATTGGCTGCCCCTCATAAACAAAAGATTTGAACAGCAGTTGAGTGGGTTTACTGGGTGCCTGAGATGAGCATAGTAAGCATATCCCTTCACTTTAACATGTAGAGCCAAGAGTAGAAAAAAAAAATGAGCTGTGCAGGGATTACTTATTATATATACACATCTATCATGGTAATGGTAGATGGCACAAAATAAGGAAAGGCACAGTAGTTTAACTTTAATGTTACATATACTGTCACATGTAGCCAGTGCTTCGGTGTTCCCCCATCATTACTTGTTTCAGTTTGGGTTGATATTTTTCATTATTTTGTGTACAGAATTTACAATAAACTTGATGACATGTTGATGCTTTGTGAGTAATGCAGTGATGATGTACATGTTAGGCCAGTCGTCAAATAAATGAAAGCCTTTCTGTTTGTTTTCACACCAGTTCAGTACTTTACTGTCTAAATTTCCTCACAGCTTAAAGTCACACACCAGCTCTAAGAGCAGAAGGTGATTCTTGTGTGCTGTTGGTTTTGAGCTCTGTTTCCCACCCCCCGGCCTACACACACCCGCTCCGTAGAGCTTAACCTTAACGCAGCAAACACGTGTAGAAAATGCTGGTCCTTTGAGTCCCGCTGAGCAGATTATAATTACAGCATGCCACCATAAGTTCTTGAAGACCCATTATGGCTTTCCCCCCTTACTAAAATATAGCATGGTTAAACCTATATCATCCCAGTGCATGGGAAAAGTGTATATTTCTCCATCCTGCTTTCTAATTAGTCTTTATTTATTTTCCCCTTTTAAATTTTAAGCACCTTTGCAGCATTTGCCCCCATACTACAACCCATCTGTACCTAAAAGGGTGTTTTTTTTGTTCGATAGTCGCAGAGTGTGCTTCTGAATGTGCTGCAGTGACCTGTGTGTGTTGCCAAGCATGGTTAGAGTCATTTATTTCTCCCTCTACTTTGTGCTTATGGAGTCCACATTTTCTTAATGTAACCCTGTGTGTTTATCCTTGCAGTCCTTAAAGAAACTGAACCATGCTAATGTGATCAAACTTAAGGAGGTAATTCGGGAAAATGATCACTTGTACTTTATATTTGAGTACATGAAGGAAAATTTGTACCAGCTTATGAAAGACAGGTGCGTATAGTTGTGTTGTGAATGCCATATTTGAGTAAAGCTTGCCCTTTCTGTACTGATGGACCTTTAAACTGTTTGTTTGTTCCTGCAGGACCCGGTTGTTTCCTGAATCAACTGTAAGAAATATCATGTTTCAGATACTTCAGGGCCTAGCTTTCATTCATAAACATGGTATGCCTGTTTTTGACTGCAGGGTGTTCATTAAACATGGCGCCGCTGACATTTCATTCCAGCTGAGTCGAGATGCTCATGCACCGTGTCTCCATTAGGTTTTTTTCACAGGGACATGAAACCGGAGAATCTTCTGTGCATGGGCCCAGAGCTGGTGAAAATAGCTGACTTCGGCCTTGCCCGTGAGATCAGATCTCGACCGCCTTACACAGACTATGTATCGACTCGATGGTGAGTTTCTTTTTTGAGTAAACATGATGCACATGGACTTGGATGATGTTTAAGTCCCTGTGCTCTTCTTTTCGGACCAGGTACAGAGCTCCAGAAGTGCTCCTCAGATCCACATCTTACAGTTCACCCATAGACCAGTGGGCAGTTGGCTGCATCATGGCAGAGCTTTATACCCTCAGGCCTCTTTTCCCAGGCTCCAGTGAAGTAGACACCATATTCAAGATTTGCCAGGTCTTGGGTACACCAAAGAAGGTAAAGTTTTTCACATGTAGAGCAAAAAAGGATTATAAATTTAGAGGAAATTATGTTACTGTCAAGGTGAGAGAGGTGAATAAGTAATAATATGAATAAACATAAAAGCTAGTGTCCACATCAGAAATCAGAAGTATTTATAGTTTTAAACCACCTCACTGAGAGTTTGCGGTGTGAAGAGCCATCTGTCACAGAGAGGTGGCAGACATGGTGGTGTTTAAATGTTTTCAGTCAGTCTCGCCTGGAAGATATTTATAGTCTTGCAGTTGTTTTTAACATGATAGAGCTAGAGAGAAATTTGAACCCTGTCTCTTTTGCTGTCTACCTACAGCTCCACAATTAGAACATGAAATAAGTGTGAATGTCAGTTTCTTGGTTTTGAAACATATTAAAAAAATGGTTGGATACACTCTCCCTTCATTCTAACATGGGAACAGCAGGGGCTAACAAAGGGAGTACATCAGATGCACGTCCTTCACAGAGCTTCAAAGTACACTGGGAGAGTTTCAGAAGGCAAACATTTGGTCCTAAAACGGTCTTTTTGTTTTGAAAACTGGCTGGAGGCTCTACATACAGCTTCTTGCTCTCCTTATCCGCTCTGTGCAGCTTGAGGCGGCTTCTGTCAAAACTACTCAGCGCTTATTCTTAGTGATGGGGAGAGCTGCTCCTGGGATGCTTCAGAAAAATGCTGGTGGAACTGCAAGCACAGGCTTGAGTGGGCGCGATCAGTTCCGGTGGCTGCATAGCAGCCAGAATGTGATGTAGCTGCCTCTAGTGGGATTCATGCATTAAGCTTTCAGAGTTTTTCTTGTCACAAAATATGCCCTTGGACTGTCCCATCCTTCTAGAACGATTGGCCGGAGGGATACCAGCTGGCAAGTGCTATGAATTTCCGTTGGCCTCAGTGTGTTCCCAGTAACCTGAAGACACTGATCCCAAATGCAAGTCCTGAAGCCATCCACCTGATGACTGACCTGCTGCAGTGGGATCCCAAGAAGCGACCAGCTTCTGCCCAGGTAGTGTCTGCTCTACTCTCTTGGTATTTCCAATACTCCTTCCAGCTCAACATACAGAACTAAGATTTTTTTTTTTTTGTCTTCACAGTCTCTCAGGTATTCGTACTTCCATGTTGGCCAGGCTTTGGGCACTCCTCAGCAGATCCTGGAGCAGGGCAGACCTCAGCCGAGCCATGTGCCACTGCAGGCTCCTTTACAGTCTCAACAGATGCTGCAGCAGCAGCAGCCTCTGCTGCTTAAGCCAGTTCCCCCATCCCAGCCTCCTCCTCCCAATCAACACTGCTCCCCCTCCAGGCCTCTCCAGCAGATCCAGCCCTCCCCTGCATCAGCAGCTGCCCAGGCTGCAGTGTACCAACGGCACACAGACCTGGTGCGAGAGCAGCAGCAGCCAAAGCACATCCTAAAGCAGGAGCAGCCTGAGGGAACGCCACAGAGCCATCTTCCTTATATTGTTGACAAGAGTCTCCAGAGCAAGGTGAGGCTCCTAATGGCTTTGAAATTTTTGTATGTGTGTGTGTATTTACTATGTACATCACAGAAAGGCTGACTGTCAGAAGACACAAACTATTGTCTAAATATTCTAACATGTCACTGTGGAAAAGACTCCTTACATATGTGGATGATGTTGTTGTAGCAAACGAGGCAGGAGTCAGAAAACGCAAACCTGCTGAGCTATCAGTTGAAACCTAAAGGAGGAGGGCGGCGGCGTTGGGGCCACGGCACAGGGCACCTTAAGGGTGAAGAGTGGGACGACTACGAAGAAACCGATCTGACATCTATAAGTATTCTTGGGAAAAGTAACTTCTCTACACAGAAGTCGAGGCAGGGGGAGGACGCGCTGAGCAGGTGAGGCTCCGGTCTGTCAGTGACATTTGCACAGCCAGCTATACAGGGCAGTAATGTCTATCTGCCGGTTATTCAAATCACTCCACTCATCTGCATTTCAGATATGGAAATATTCTGGATTTCAGCCGACCCACTGGAAAGGAAGATGCACCTTTGAACCTGAACAAGACTGCATCCTATCAAGAGCCATCAAGAACTGCCTCTGCTAAGCAGCATTACCTGAGGCAGTCAAGATATTTACCTGGTAATTTGCAGTATATTTTAAGACTTGCCTCAGCAGAACTAGGGGATGACTTTTAATGATAATAATCTGCAGTACTGGTCTGTCAGTTGATAGGTTTCCCTACCTCTTTTTATACTTATACTTATATACTTTTTATACTACTTTTATATGTTTTCTTTAAGAATCTAATGTTAAA
This sequence comes from Paratilapia polleni, assembly GCA_015106735.1. Taxonomy (NCBI): domain Eukaryota; kingdom Metazoa; phylum Chordata; class Actinopteri; order Cichliformes; family Cichlidae; genus Paratilapia; species Paratilapia polleni. The sequence goes on along the minus strand of VUQI01000236.1, from coordinate 40,287 downwards.
AAAATCATTTTCTGTCTCTTTCAGGCATTAGTACAAAGAAGAACGTGGCCATAAATGCCAGTAAAGACTTCACTGGAAGCCATCTTTGGGGCAGCAGTAGTATTCCATTTGGAGGGACTCTGCCGAGCAGAGGCGCTCACGGTAACTTCACTGTGATCTTTGCATCTTGTTATTGTTATCAAGGAGGTTCAAATTAATGGTTGTGTTTTGGTTTTAATTATCAGGCACAAATACAATCCCAGGTGGATACATGCCGTCTTTTTACAAAAAAGACAGCGGTTCTGGCGGTCACAGAGGGCATCAGGGTCTTTCAGCGGAGACAACAGCATCAAGTGAGCACAGCTTTAGGATATTTTTATTTGCACCAAACAATGCCTTCAAAATCCTGTTTTGTTTTTTTGTTTTGTTTTTTTTATGTATGTTTGTTGCCGTTTTAGATTATGCAACGTGGCGGTCTGGCCGGAGTCAGATGAACACATCTGCTAACATGCCATTGACCAACAAGAGCACCCCTGGTCTGCTGCCTCGCCCGCCGCTGCAGGCTATTCACGGGCGAACAGACTGGTCTGCCAAATACGGACACCGCTAGTGGCCTCGCTGGAGCTCTAATCTGTGCCCTAAAAACTGTTTCTCTCCAAAGAGTAGGCCTAGTTGTTTTATAATCAAAATGTGTACATAAATCTTACACAGCAATAAATTCAGTTTTGTCGTGTGTACTATGGATGTTGTGATATGTAAAATATTTAAGTAAACAGGTAAACCCAACCTGCCAAAATGTGAGCCCAGATTTGCTCCTCAGTGTTTTATTTTCTATTTCTGGACTATAACTTCTGTCCTGCAGAGGTTACGTCCTCAATTTTGTATCAGATCCATTGTTGAATGTTGTTTACAACATGTACACATTATATGCATATTATAACTAGTCACTGTGACTTGTTTTGGCTGACCAGTTACTTTGCCTCTGTACAGTACAGCTGTTTGTTTGTTTGTTTTTGTTTTTTTTTTTTACATTCTTCCCTTTTCGTTTTACAGTGATTGCATTGCCACTCATGCAACTGTCATTTGTGTGATATGTTTTTAATTGCATTTAAAGCAGAGCTTTAATTTCACTGAATTCAATACAATGCAAGGGGTTTCCACATTGTATAGGTCTGTTTTGGTTCAGTAGCACATTTAACCCCCTCTTGGCCAAATTGAGTGTGACTATTGAAATGCAGGTTATCAAGTAAAATTAAACTTTTGACTCAGTACCGGTATTTGCACCGTTTATTCTTTTACAAAACAGTGTTAGTTGATGAGTTGACTTAAAGCCTTTTTAAAATGTAAGTATTACCTGTCAGCCCACTTTTCCATGTCAGGCTCACAGCTGCTGCAGGGTGAGCACAGCTTGGCTGCTGGATTAATCTGCTGCTAGAGATTAATCTCGCTGTTAATACTAAAACAGTTGGGGAAATATTTTGGAAAGTGACACGATTACACAAATTGTATGGTTACATACAGGGGTATGAAACCATAATGGATCTGACTCGAAGCTTTCAAGAGATTGAACTACAATATTAATGAGTTACAGCTATTTGATCCACGCTCTTAATGCTCCTGCCTTCCTGGATTTGTTTTTCCAGTCTGTTTTTTCTGGCCTGTTTCACTTGCACTGAGAGCTCCTTTTACTCCAAGTTGAGTGTTTCACAGCAACAGTCTGCGAATACAAAAGCCACACTTTAGTCAGCTCCAGACTTTTTACCACCTCAGCTGATTACAAAATACTGGAACAGCACACATTTTTTTTTTCATATGTATTCCAAATGATTTTAGCAGAGTGAATTCATTATAAAATAACTGTCCTGCAGCTCAGGTAAATGTAGGTAGGTAGGTATGTGCTTACAATTTGTTGTATTTTATTGACAACTAACAGTGTGGGGTTATCTTAACATCTTGGAAAGGAAAAAGAAAAACCTTATGTTGGTCAGAGCAGACCAATCACAGACTTCATGTTTCCCCCGCCTTCATCCTTTAGCCCCTCCAACCCTTGGACTGCAAGCGATGTTATATAACAGCTAAACTTTCCTTTGCACTCGCTTCGTGCTCTTTTCTCCTCGTTTGCCAGAAGGTGCACAGGTACGACAGCTTCACATTCAGTAGTATCACTTCCATCTTTATTCAGCAGCTTTGATTTACTGTGTTTTTTACTTTGTTTTTAGTTTCACAGATTTTCAGCCCTAAAATACAACAGTCATGGCTGGAAGAGTTGTGCTGCACTATTTCAATGGGAGAGGGAAGATGGAGTCAATCCGCTGGCTTTTAACAGTTGCTGAAGTCGAGGTAAATGAAGGGAGTGTCAGTGTGAAGACTGGCAGACTTTATAATATCCTGTCTGTGCTCAATCTGATCTGAAATTTTATGTTCACAGTTTGATGAGGTGTTTTTGGACACCCGCGAACAGTATGAAAAACTTGTGAATGGTGAGTTGGTTGCAAACAGATGCTTCAAGCCAAAATTATTGTAGTTAACTAAAAGTAAATTCAGAAAACCAAACCTAAGAATAACGTAGGGACAAAAAATAAGAAAAACTACATGAAACAGAAGTGAATTAAAAATAAGACAAGAAAAATACAAAACTATGACAAAATCTGTTTTAAGCTAAAATCATGAGCGTGGGTGGACTCTTTTATGGGCATTCTCCATGTGACGTATGTGCATATTCAGTTTTTTTATCTTCCAACTTTAACTCACATATAATGCAACCTGGGATGACACAGCAGTTTGTATAGGTAAAGGTTTCTACTATGTTGTGACCTATAGTCAAACATGTATACAGCGTGAATTGTGTTAATACTGGGAGTGCCAGCCTGCTTACCTGCTGCTGTGTTTATTCCACAGATGGAGCGCTCATGTTTCAACAGGTGCCTTTGGTGGAAATCGATGGCATGAAGCTCATTCAGACAAAAGCAATCCTGAATTACATCGCAGAGAAGTACAATCTGCACGGAAAGGATCTCAAAGACAGAGTCATGTATGATCCATTTCCATAATAGTATATTAAAGAGAGTCTGTCTTATATCATCGATAAGTTATCATGCTTTCCTTTAGGATCAACATGTACTCCGAGGGACTGATGGACCTCATGGAAATGATGATGCTGCTGCCCTTCGTTCCAGACCCCAAAGCAAAACTGGAGGACATTCAATGCAAAGCAAAGGAGCGCTACCTTCCTGTGTATGAAAAGGTAGAATCGCTGATTCTTTCTGATTAAAAATCTGAGTTGTTGCTGACTGTGATTCTTTACTAAAATAGGCGTAATGTGTTTCTGACAAACTTCTCAGGCTCTGACTGGACCTGTGTACCTGGTGGGAGGTAAACTAAGCCTTGCAGATGTGCTGCTGGTTGAATGCACCCTGATGCTGGAGGAGCAATTTACTGATATTCTCAAAGACTTTCCCAACGTCAAGGTAAACGGAACAAGGCTGGATACACTGTAGCAAAAAATAACCCTGTTTCTAGGGTATACACACTGTTTCATAGCATGGAGGTAAAATTTTACATACCTTCATAAACTATACTAAAGTAATTGTAAAAGAAATTAGCTGATCCTGAGGGGGTCTGGTGGGTGAAATTTTCTTTTTTAAGTTTCATATGGAATGACTCATTATTATTATTATTAAAACTCAGTACTGTGAAATGCTCAGTCATCTTTCTGTGTTTCATTCCAGTCTTTCCAGGGCAGGATGATCCAAATCCCTGCCATCAACAGATTTCTGCAGCCAGGCAGCAAGAGGAAGCCGCCACCAGGTGAAAACTATGCAAAGGCTGCCATGGAAGTTTTCCGGTTCAAATTACCAACTCAGTAAAATCTTCTGAAGATCTGCTACATTCCTCATTTAGGCAGGACAGTTGTGATCATTCATATCTGCTGACCTATGTGGAGATAAATGCTGCACTAACACAACAAATAGAATCTTTTATAACAATGTGAAAGAAATAAATGTTGATTTTACAGGAAGCTGCTGTGTTTTTGTTCTGCATTCAGTCAAGAATCCAAATCGAGTCAAGTCAAGAATACAAATGAAGATATTTCAGCTTGTTCCATTTTTCAGTAATCTGAATAAACCAGCTCATTAACTGAGCAGTGTAGTGTAAAGTGAAAACCTGATGCTGCTCACAGTTAGGCCCATAGCTTTTTGGACAAAAGACACAATTTTTGTAGTTTTGCCTCTGTACATCACCACAGTGGATTTTAAATCAAACAAGCAAAATGTGATTGATGTGCAGACTTTCAGCTTTAATTCGAGGGGTTGAAAAAAAATGTTTCATTAACTGTTTAGGAATTCCTGCTGTTTTTATACACAGCCCCCATTTTCAGAGGCTCAAAAGTAATTGGACAATTGACTGACAAGCACTTTCATGGCTAGATGAGGCCTGTTCCCTTGTTGACAAATGAAGTGGACATAATATCTGAAGTTGGTTCAAAGTGTTGAGTTTGTATTTTATAGTTTTTCACTGTCATTTTAAATATGAGGTTCAAAGAGATGTCAGTGCAAGTGAGGGAGGCCATCATTGGGTTGAAAAACCAAAATAAACCTCTCAGAGAGATCACAAAAACTTTAGGATTGGCTAAATCAACCATCTGGTACATTCTTAAAACGAAGAATTTCACTGGCCAGCTCAGCAACACCAAAAGGCCTGAAAGACCACAGAAGAAAACTAAAGTGCATGTGCCAGAATTATTTCTATGGTGAAGAAAAGAAATTCACAACATTAACCAAGTCAAGAACACTCTAGAGGAAGTAGGCGTATCATTGTCGAGGTCTACAATCAATAGATGCCTTCATGAATGTAAATACAAAAAATTTAGAGCAAGGTGCAGAACACTGGTTACACTCAGGAACAAGAAGGCCAGATTAGACTTTGCCAGAAAGACCTATTCAAAAGAGCCTGCACAGTTCTGGGAAAAAAATTCTTTGGACAGATGAAACCAAAATTAACTTGTACCAGAATGATGGGAAGAGAAAGGTATGGAGAAGGAGAGAAACAGCTCATAATTTGAAGTATACCACACTATACCACTGTTAAACATGGTGAAGGCAATGTTACTGCAAGGGCATGTATGGCTGCCAGTGGAACCTCGCCACTAGTCTATATTGATGATGTGACTGCTGATAGAAGTAGCAGGATGAATTCTAAAGTGTACAGGGTTATACTCTCTGCTCAGACAGTGCAAATGGAAAATAAGCCACAGCATTCTGCTAAAGGAACCCCAGAGTACCTCAAGGCAAAGAAATAGGATATTCTTCAATGGCCAAATCACTCACCGGATCTAAAGCCAACAGAGGATGGTTTTCAGTTATTAAATACAAAACTGAATGCAGAAAGACCCACAAATGGGCAGCAACTAAAGGCGGCTGCAGTAAAGGCCTGGAAGTATCTCAATGGAGGAAATGCAGCATTTGGTGATGTCAATGGGTTGTAGACTTCAGGCAGTCATTGACTGCAAAGGATTTTCATCCAAGTATTAAAAACAACCTTTTTTATTTAAAATTATGTTACTTTGTCCAATTACTTTTGAGCCTCTGAAAATGGGGGTAATGGCTGTAATTCCTAAACAGTTAATGGAAATTTTTTGCCAAATCCCTTGAATTAAAGCTGAAAGTCTGATCTTCAATCACATACTGATTGTTTGATTTAAAATCCACTGTGGTGTTGTACAGAGGAAAAACTACAAAAATTGTGTCTTTGTCCAACAAATTATAGCCATAACTGTATATGTATTGCCTTCACCCTTTCATTCTGTTTTGATCTTAGCATTTGGAGTCTGCAAAGTCAGACAATTCACACAGGAGCTTTAAAGAAAAAAGCCTGACATCATATTACTCTTTTATTGTAGTGTATGCCCATGTGCCATAAAGCTCCAAACTTGCAGTCAAGCAACTATTAAAAACACATAAAGAACAGCAATGTCTGCCTAACAGAGAGCAAACTCTTCAGAGATTGAAAATGCCAACACAGAGTTGTTTCTGAACAAACTACACTGGTCATGTTCTCTGTAATGAAGAAAAATACCACCCAGTCCAACAGTAGGACTGTTTTATGTGTTTTTAATTGGTTTTAGATAACAGTAGAGCTTTACAGCACAGAGGAATAAACTGTATAAGGCTTTGACTTTACAGATGATACTAGGCAGAGGGGCAAATTCATTTTTTTGATTTTCAATAAAAAAAGAAAATACACTTTTTTTTAGATAAAACAAAGAAGGATAATGTTTACTCTGGATACCACACTGAGTGGTTTACAGCAGTACTTTCTGAAGTGACTTTAGGGTAACAGTATGCTATGGTCCATTTCCTTGAGAGTGGAAAAGATCCCTCTGCTCCACCATCAGGTGCACTGATGGCTGTTTTCCACTGGCAGCTGCAAAACTAATTTATCCTGTCTATCCATGTCTAATTTTTTTTACCTGCTGTTATGACATTTCCTCAGCAAGCATTCAAAGGCAGCTTTATTGAAGTACATTCCTCAACTATGCCAGTTCCACCTCTCCACACATGTACTTAAGTAGCCATAATGATTATTTGACTGAGTCATGACTGACTGCTTTGTTCTAGAAAGAAGGGATGTACAGTTCAGGTAATAGTGGGGGATGTGCATAAAGCATTTATTGTTGAAACCAAGTGCGTGGCATCCAGAGGAATGAAGCAGGACATTCTGTGGCAAGCCTGCTGTCAGATGAAAAACAAACAAGCTAATAGACAATGCATCCTACAGTGCATGCCCTCCGGATGGTAAGGATCAACGTGCCTTCCTGACTTGCAAGAGAAGGCTGAGGTGAGCACAAGAGTGGCGGGACAAGTTAGGGCTTATGCAAAACAACGCTACTCCTGAACAAAAACAGGTGAGTAAGTGAATAGGTAAATAGGTTCTCAATCAACCTACCCGGAACAGCTCTTGGTCACCAGAGGCTTTTGCAACATTTTGCAGTTTATTTTACTTATATTAAGTTCTAATTATTATTACTTCTAATTGTTATTACTTCTAATCAACAACAACAACAAATCAACAAAAAAACAACAATAAACAAACAAACAAAACCCAGAAAACTGTAGTTTTTGCATGTTTTTCACTCCAGTCAAGTTGTATATTTTCATAAGGAAGCACTATACAGATGATTTCGAAAAGTTTAGCAATGTCTCGAACTCAATGCTAGCAACTGCATGCTAACAGGTTCACAATATTGATACTAACATGCTGACGTTAGGGAGGTATGTTTGCCATGTTGCCATTTAGCATGTTAGTAGGTTAACATTTGCCAAATAGTGCTAAATACAACACGTCAATAATTTTGTAAGCATTTAGTAATAAGGAGAGGCATTGGATAAACTGTAAATGACCTGTTAGCAATGGATAAAATGTCAGTTATTTATCCACTGGGTACTATTAATGTCATGTAATTTCATGGCAATTTTACAGTTAGTTAACACATTTCACTGAAAACCATGTCAACTCTAGGTGGTGCTACAAGTAAAGTCAGAAGATTACCATTGTCAATGCAATTCATCCCCTGAGGAAAGAAAACATTTTTTAAAATTTCATCGCAATACATCCACTGAATGGATCTTGCGTTATATTCACTGGGTGTAGGTCATCTGGGGACATTTCAAAGCAGTTTCCTGTGCCCCAGTACTGATGTAGGGCTCTAAATATAATAGGCACGCACTTGGTTGGAGTTATGCAATCACCAAAGGTCATAGTTTAATGCTAGTGTTATGATTAGGACAGGGTTGCTGACTCCCAGCCTTTTTGCGTGTGGGAGGTCTCCAAAACGAGGGAGTTGTGCACATATAGGCATCTAGCACAACAGTGGTTACTTATTCACAACTATTAATTATTTCTGACACACATTCGAGATTGTTCAGGACTTAACGTTAAATCACAATCTGTACCTTTTTACAATCTCAAATAGGCGAGCTATCACACTCAGAGTTACAGTTTTCATTTGTTACCCAGCAGTCATCCTCAGATTGAGTCCTGAATTCCATCACAGCTGGCAGGATCATTTTATTTTACTAATTATCTGATCCATTTGTTAAAGTCAGAAAAACAATATGTATGCCTTCAGCGAGATTTTACTCTTTCATCTTATATATTAAGAACACTGGTGAAAGCTACAGATAATGTAATCACCATTAAAAAAAACATGCTACTGTAACAGCTGAAGTGCTCAGTGAGGTTCCCACAGTCTTGACTGAGCCCGTGCCATGTGGAGAACCCAGGTATGCACATACTGGACAACTTTCTTATTGTTCTTGGTCCCATCTCTGTCAGACTCTCAAAACAGGACCTTAGGCTGGTCCATGGCTTATTAGAGGAACATGAGCCCAATCAATCTGTAATCAAGCTCCCATATGATATCAGCCTAGATGACAAGATGAGTGGAAATACTCAGGGATAAGAGGCAGTTGTGGCCACACACACATGTAAGCACACACAGCAAGGGAACAGTAACTCTTTATTGCGACTGGATTTGGGGAGAGTTCTGTTCTCTATTAGAGGAGGAACGCAATTGCACATGAAGAAGTGCTGTGGAAAAGATAGAAGAGCCAAGTTCACCCTGCTGGACTCTTCATCTTTTTTAACCAGAGACGGAACAAACACACACACACTCACACAGAGAACCGAGTATGCAATCATCCAACACACATTCACCCATATGCCGAGTCATTCACTCATGAAGGCAGATGAGGAGTGATAGGAATGTAAGCAAATGCCAAAACAAAGCAGCATTTTTCAGCTCTCAACTTGACGTGTTTGCTGCATGTAGAAGGCTGCATAGAGATGAAAACTTTACTGGACACAATTTAAAAGGATTAGGGCTCAAAAATCCACCAGATCATCTTAGAGGATTTGCCTTTAAACTGTCTGTCAGGAACACAGTCACCCATGTTCAACCCTCAGACTTGTGCCAATTCGCTCACATTAAGAGAATCTTATCTTGGTTGCGTGTACGACTGGATGAGTGTGTCTACAAAATGTTTCAACTAGAGAGGATCTTATCTACCTTGCCTCTGCGAGTGCATGTGAACAGGACTGTGGGCAGGGAGAAGGGTTGTGTGCCAACTCTGAGCACATGAGTCAGAGGCCAGATACAGTAAAGGACTAATTCCAGCTTGCTCTCTGGCCTCACTGCTCTAACACACAGTCTCCTCTCTGCTCCATTTCACTCTGACAGTCTGATCCAGTTTCACACCATCTGACTGCTACTTTACCTCATCCTGATCAAAGGAACTGGAGTCTACCTGTCCAGGCCTTGTCACCCATAAGAGGGAATCAATTAAGCACTATTGCTTCTCATCTTGCTTCAGCAAGGCCTTGAGCCAGAACTCCACTCCCTCTAGTCCCTGGCACATCTCTTGCCTTAGCAGGATAAGGGCCTTCACAACAGTCCAAGTAACATTCATCACAATATCCAACATTAATCACACAACGGTTAGGCAGTATTTCAAGGTTTATGATTAGGTTGGCAGTTTGGTGGGAAAAATTGAACCTTTTTACTATTATTTATTTATTTATTTTAGAAGAGTTCTTCTGCTCATTGCCACAGCAAGCAGTTCACTCTTTATTTGAAGCAGGCACCATGGCTTTAATGGAAAATTTTGCAAAGAGTGAAAGAGAAACATAAAACTGGACCTTGCTAACCAAAACACATTGAGAAATTTAGATATATAGGATGAGGTATTTATGCTTGCTTAGCAGTAGAAAGACAATGATAAATGAGCAACTGAGCACCTTCCAAATAATGCAAAACCATATCATATTCTTCAGTTATTTTATTTACCTTACTTAGTTGTTGACACAATTAGTGTCAAGAAATCTTAAAGGTAATACACCTGAACATATAAATGCTATTTCACTCACCCACCCCCTTACAGACCCACTCATAAATACTAGATGTATCCACTTATATATCAAGGCAAGTAATGGAGACAGGAACCATAGCTTGTCATCTTTTCATTCTGCTGAGTTGCAGAGGTGAGAAATCACTGAAATTGGGTGGTCAGCATAACACAGGCACTCCTGTCACACTAGCTTTAACAGCTCTCTCAAAAAGAATGACCCACACATCTCTATCATACATTAACCCCCACACATGAACACACCACGAAGGAATTGACTCAGAAAGAAAGGCTTTTCTGCTGAATGTTGCAGGGGCTGTGCTGTGGAGGTCAACAGGGAAAGGTGCCCTGAATACAGATTGATTGCAAGACCAAAGGGGCTCTGATAAGGCACAGAACAGGGCACAAGGTTCCAAAGCAAATGAGAAGAGAGCGCTATACCAAAGGAGGGGAAGACATGGGCCACACACTGCGCTAGCAGGCAGTGGGAGATAATACACACTGCCCAAGTCTTTTCATTGGGGTTCATAGACTGGGCCAGAATAGAATCCCTTCTATTTTGAGACATGAAGCTCTCTAGTACTCCTCTCCTGGCTCTCTGATGTGGGAGCAGCTATTGTGTGCTTTGACCAGATAGACAGATGGATATTAATCTGAAACTAATGTAATCCACATCAAGACAATTGGCAAGAACTGAGCAAGTATAAACAAATATATGAATGATGCCACACTATGAGTGAGTGCTGTACTACTGTGTGGATTTTTGATGCAGAAATCCAGCTGCTTGGAGACATCTGCAAGAGGTTTTCCCTGGAGAGGACACACTGCTTTGCCATCTGAATCAAATCTTAAGTGCTTTGTAATAATAAATTCCATTTGAGCCACATTTAAAAAGGGCAAGTTGAATGATTTTAATATTCCATGTGCTGGTCAGTGATTTTAATCCCGCCAGGAGCACATGTAAGTAATTTTTCTTCTCCTACTCTGGTAATAATTAAAGCCCCAATTACCTACTGTTTTTCCCCACACCTATTGGTTTGCTCATAATTTAGGTCCTATCCTAAGAGACACCTTGAAATTTAGCTTAATTAGCTCAGCACGCTGTTTAGATTTCTGTGTGACAATAGAGGAAGTTGAAAATGTTTTTGTTTTTTTTTTTGTTTTTTTTTCTGATCTGATAGCAAATCCACTCCTATCTGGCAGCCCAGATAATAAAGGACAAAAGGAAAAACATTAGTAGTGAACTTATAGTATACCATACTATAAGTAATTTCATGTGTGGTGAACCCATGTAGTGTGTTTAACACTATCATCTCATAGATCACGGTTCTCTTCTGGTATTCAGTGAAGAAGGATTTCTGTGACTGTGCTGTCTATCTGGAATAACTATCCTATCTGAATTATTCTTTTTATTTTTTTGTAAAAACTCTCCAAAATAGCAACTCCAAAATGTGCAAATTTACCTAAATTTTATCTTATTTAGAACAAGGTCAAGACCGAGTGTAAATGTTAACAGATAAAGGAATATCTGAAATTTTTTATCATTATAGTGCAACTGTTGTCCCCTGACCTTTAAATTTACAGTTTCAGGCTATTTCTTCTGACATGTGTCAGACTGTAATTTAAATGGTTTCACTGGGATATTTCTAGGGATTTGTTATCGTAATACATAATGAAACGATGAAAGAAGATTTGACCTGTTTCATCATTTCACAGCACTACCAAAGCTTGCTGACTAATATCCCAGAGTGCATATAACAGTTTGGTGATTTTGATTATTTTTTCATTTATGTAAGAATTTATTTATTTATTACAAACACTATCAGTAAAACACCCACACAGTGGTAAACTAGCAGCACATTTGTCTTTGTCCTCTAATTGAAACCATTCTGTCTCTATCTTCTCTTCTATCCCACAGAGAGACCTAAGCCAGTGCCATCCTGGCATGCTTTATGTCAATGTGCCAACGTGTGTGTGTGTGTGTGTGTGTGTTTGCCTGGGAGGCTGCTGGAGCCACTGAGCATATTAACAACCTGTTTACTCAGCTGAAGCAGCATTTACCTTCTTTCTAGTATAAAAGTAGCACATACAGGTATCCACAGAGAGATGCAGGTATGTAAAGGGACCAGCAAAGACAAGTTGAAACAATTTGATGGTAAAGAGGAGCGGCCTTGCTAAGTCTCTCCATTTCTACAGCTTATCATAATAATAAGGACGGTGTAACCTTTTCGGTTAAAGCACAATCAAAGACCACTACCCACTGCATATAGAGGTGCTTGATCCTTAGTCATCTTCTATCCCTGTGATGGAGACCAATACTGATATAGTTGGAGTGGCCCAAAGGCCCTGTCTTTTTATTCCTTCTTCTTCAGAGCAGTTGTCAGTTATCAAACTAGAGACTATTCTTGAGTGAGAATTTTAACAATTCCTCTGTCAATTAGAAAAAAAAAGCCCTGTTTGATGTTTAGTAAGAGAAGATAAGCAGTAGAGAAAGCAGGAACAGATCGTCACTTAACAATATACGATACAGTCTTCTTTTTGGCAGGCAACAAAGGCAGAAGAAAATGTCAGAATTAAAATATCGTCTGTCTTCACGCTTGTTTTTTTGCTTCAAAGCAAAACTGGGAGAATTAAATATAGCAAGAAAAACAACCGTTCCCACATTGTAATTAGTAACACTGCAATATTTATCTCTTATTAATTTTGGCAGTATCTTTTTCATGTGCATCGTATCCAAATAAGGCCAAACTTCAAAGGGATGGAACAGTTAGCAAGGACGCAGGCACATGACACTCATCCTACTCTGTTATAAATCTGTTAATTAGTGTACAAAATGAACTAATTTCCAGAGCCAACTCCCTATCAAAGACACGAGTGAAATACTTTTATGTGTTTGCTTTGGCACAGAGCTCATGTCCCACTGCCCAGTGAACCAAATCCTTATCAGACACAAACAACCCGCCTACGCTCAGCTCTGCAGCTAGCCTTGAGAGAAGTCAGGTCCACTGAGTGTACGTGTTATGAGGTGATCCAAGTAGTGTGTGGCTGGCCTGCTGGCTGGGGACAGAATACCGGTCTCTTTGAAGTCCACTTCTAACAATGACACTGCTGTTGACTGTAAGTCAAGTGACTCATAGAGAAGCAACAGGCCGACACACAGGACCAGGAAAGAACAGTATCACTATATCATCAGTGGCTTTTTTACAGGAAGTGAGACAGTCTAGAGTTGGCAGTAGTGCCAGAGTTTCTCTACAAATTACAGGTTTTTATTGCTTTTTTCTTACATCAGTTTCTGTTTTTGCAAGTGTGACTGAATCTGTGCATCATGTCTGTGATGATACACAAACTGAATGGGGTTAAATGCGTATAGGAGGTAGTGATTATCTTCCAGGTTTCTGGTGTGTCTGTGCCAAGAATCCCCTGAACAGCTGCACCTGTACATATACACTTGAGGGTCACGTCAGCTGCTATACTCATATCTCCTGTCATTCTAGCTGTCTCTGTCTCTACTTGTCTGCTATACAACCTGGCAGATTTTTTTCTGCTTCTCTAAATGTCTAGATTTCAGCCTCCCCTGCCCACTTACCTGTCAATCAGATTTAATTGTCTAGCTCAGTATCTGTTTGTCTTCATGCAAACCTCTTCCATGACATGAGACACCGTCTGACTTCTGTGGCATGGAGTGTTTTTTTTTCTCCCCTGAATGTTTAATGTGCATTGTGTACAGCCTAATAGGGGTATTTATTGCTCCCTGGCAGCCACACCAGGTGAGAGATGGCAGTGTGAGTTATCATTAGCTTGAAACAATCACTTAGACTGACACCAGTGCCTTCACAGCTCCTTTGCAATAAGTGCAGTCTGTCACATTAGAACTTAACACATAGACTGGCACGTAGACACACACACACACACACACACAAATTGAAACTAGTTGCTTATATTCATCTCATTACTTAAAACAGAGCCATTCTGAGAATTTTCCAATAAACGCGCATACCTCCCACGTGGAACATCAGTGTCATCTTTCCTCCAGCGTACATTGGGTTGGGGGTCTCCTTGCACCTGGCAGCGAAACTCCACTGTCTCCTCTTCCAGGACCACCTGGTTGATCGGCCTCCGGAGGAAGGTAGGTCTCTCTGCAGCATGGTCAAAAAAAACACAATTTCATTATGTCAGGATTTGGCTTTGCTTTATTTCTCACATTGGCCAATTCCTACATAATTATCCCCTCTAATTACTCATATTTATTTTCATTAGCATTTTGTGATTCTCTGATATTTCTATTTTTTACGAGCATTAAATAGGCAAAAATATATCAATATAGCAATGGAATAAAGGCACACTAAAGGAACTCATAACTATTTGGAAATATGAGAACTTAGGTTTATTGAACTAACCTATTTATTATAGTTCACTCTGGCTCTTTATAACCTCATGACAGCTTAATGGCTAACACAAAAATGTGCTCCAGATTGCATGTAACTCAGCTGGGAGAGTGTAGCAAAAAACATTGTTATTAAGCTGTGAGAAAACTTGGCATGGAAGTATTTCTAGTCAAAAATATACAGTAACGTGGATATGGATGTCAAATCACTAAGTGGATACAAGTTTCAGAAGGCTTGAAGAAATAAAGCTTACCAAACACTGTGACTTGTGCTGTCTCGCTGTCCCTTTCTCCGACCATGTTGGTACCCACACAGATGTACATGCCTGCATCGCTCTTTCTTGTGTTGGAGATCATTAGCTTCCCTCCTCGAATCTAAATTTAAAAAAAAAATCCTAATAAATTAAAAGCTTATACATTTTATAAGTCTGAATTCTTTCCTTGTCAAACCATCAGACAACACAAAAGCAGCATTTTTTCCCCTCACTGGCTTCCAACACATGAAACTACAGCCAAATGTGTTCAATAGCAGACATTTCCAGAAGAAAATTTCTTTCCTATGGTCCCAGACACTAATAATTCATAGTAAACACTGATAATAGTTCTTTTTATTTAGTGCTGTTATTAAAATAAATGGCCATGATACTCACGGTGATCCTGTCATCCTTGTCGTCAATTCGCACTTTGTCCTTCTTCCAGTAGATGGTGGGTTCGGGATGCCCTCTGGGAGGGACACACTCAAGGATCGCTGGCTCTCCTGCTGCCACCACTACATCTGTAGGGTTTTGTCGAAAGTCATCTCTCAGCACTGACGGGAAAAAAGAGCAGCCAATTCAGTAAGAGTACAGTGTTAGCGCGTACAGTATGGCTGAATTTCATTGCCTGAATGATCAAGTTTACAATTTTAAAAATGCCTTTCTGTGTATTAAGTTAATTGCCCAACATAGTATGAGTGTATGCAGCTGTTATCTAGGCTATTTAAATGGGATGCACAGCTTCATCTGACTGGGAGAGCACAAGTGAAAGCTAATTGGAGCTAATGGAGGTCCCTGTGGAGGGAGCAGAACAAACAGAGTCAGAATGCCCTAAAGCCTGGTGTCACTCACTTGTGAGCGCTCACAGGGGTGCAACACTGCTTCACTTTGGCATGTATTCTTACACACAGCCACATATGTGCTAACACACAAAAACAGTGGGTGGTCTAATGAACAACTGTGGCCTTGCATCTAATCACCCTCAGGTAGGCCCGTCATTGCAGAGATAGCCTCTCCCCCTCTAAAGTGTTCAGTGAAACACACAACAGCAGCTCATTAACAAACAAGGGGAGCTGCTGTCACACAGAAACACACCAAGGAGCACCACAAATACTAACGAGAAAGCACAAACATGCTAAACTAACTGTGAGAAATTAAATCCTGAGTCAGTGGTGTATTCAGAACATAACACACCTCCCATATGAATGAGTGCAAATAAAATAGACCTAATGCAGTCACAAAATGGTTTAGACTGGGGGTGGCTCTGGCTCGCCTGCTGTGTGAACTCAAACAGGTTTTTCCCTATATAATCTTTAATAAATCCAAACCTTAGAGTAGCACTGTAGGAATTTTGGCGTCAGCAGTGTATCTATCAGTGCAGCAGTGAGGGACACATGATCCCTCTGATGATTTAAAGGACTGAGCTTGTTGGGAGATATTTGAAGATGCTTCAGGAGGGCTAAATTAAGAGCAGCACTACAGGTCCTTATGTAAATTTCACGTGGCACAAGGGACAATGGCAGGGCTCACCAGGATTATAAGAGGGGATAACTGGTCCCTGCGCTCCAGGCTTCTCTCATCTCTTCATTCACTTTTCTTACCCTCTCTACAGAAAGCCACAGAACCATTGTCTTCTTATTTATTTAGACCAAGGGGAAAGAGAGTGGAGGAAGAGAGGAAGCTTTCAACCCAATTATCCTGGGGATGCACAGGGGTATAGAGTGGGACTTTAGTGTGACATGAATTCAAATGAAACCTTTACACAGGGGTAATAAGAGAGAATACAGAGTAGGCAGAGATAGAGATTTTCTCTCTCTTATGCAGAGCTGGCCTCTAATCTAAAGAGCTAAGGTAATTAGCCAGCTCCAGTGTGCCGGACCCCCTAGCCAGTGTGGGTATAACGGCCACCACCACTGGGCTCTCTGTATTTGCATTACAAACAGATGTCCTGCTGTTTAAAATCATAGTCTGGTTTGGACCATACACAGGCTGTTGTTTTCAAGATCACATTGGATTTAATTGCTCCTTTCCATTCATTGCTGATAGCACCCATGGGATTTTGTCAGAATCAATTTCCTTTGAAACAGAACAGTGACAAAAGAAACACACATTAGGTGCATCATTACGGTGCTTGTGCCACGCTGTCTAATCTAATCTAATACTGCACAGTATGTCACAGTAAATGCATCACTGCCCTGCAATCTAAATAAATACACAATGAATAGAAATGGAAAAATAAATAAATAAAAACAGAGTAGTCACGCACTCCAGCAAACAAAGTACAACAGATACACACACACTTGTTGAGGGCAGGATAAACATTAGGTTACAAAGAGCTACAAGCAAATAAACAGACACGAGGAGAGGATTATGCTTTTGTTTAGGTTCAGGGGTTGCTGATACCAAGAAAACACTCACCAGATACATTTACTAAGTAAATGAGTGGGATGGGCCAACCCAAATACTCTTTAGTAAACTATCTAATCCTAACTACAAGGCCACAGTCATGAAGGTCATCATCCCACAGTTGAAAAACACCTACAGCTCAAATTTTCATCCTCTCAGTTTAACATTCGCCCTCCTTTATTACAGTTTGAACATGTATCTCTTCCATGGTTCCACATTTGCCTGTAGGCACCTCCATGGGTGGAACAATATTTGCTACTGTAAGGGAATGACTTTACATTAGCATTTTAACATGACTGTATTCTCCATGTGTGAGGCATCTGATGGGTGTGTATGATTTCGTGGGTCTGTATATATGCTGTCAGAAGCTGAACTCTTGCTCCAACTCTGAGGCCCTGTAGGCATTCAGGCCCGAATCAGGCAACAGACGTGAGGTAATTACCTTTCTATTCCCTTGAAACATTCAGCTCTTCTTCAGCTGAAAAGATCTCACCTCCCATGAAGTACCAGAAAGCCACAAACTCTGCTCGCTCGCTTACTTGCTTATTAATATTTATATATTTTTACATTTACTCCCCTCTGTTGACTAGCGCTACATCTGTCGATCTGGCTGGAGGCTAAAAAGAACCCATGTCTGAAAAATATTAATATGCCTTTGCCTCTCGCATTTTATTTATTTATTTATTTTCCTAAATATCAGAGGAGTGGGCTGATTTGAATGAAAGAGCATCAGGCAGGGGGTAAAGCATGGCAAATTTGCAGCTCTTTCAGCTGGCACAGTTTCAACACCTCAAACTTAAAGGGGAGGGAGTCAGGTTGCAACTTGCGCTGTAAAACAGCCAACGGGTTGAGAGTGGAGGTCTTTGCCAACACAAAAACACAAAGGAGACACCCACACAGTTACTTTGTAAACCAGACTGTCCTACATTGGAAGGCGAGGCCTGTGCCAGCAACCATTAGAAAGGTCTACATGCGGGTGTGTTTTTAGCTAAGATAGACTCAGCACACAAAAATCCGCTGGACGCAGATAGATGACAGCTCACAGAACAAGCATCATAGCACAGAGGTGGCAGGGCAAGGACAGCATGAGGAGAAATATTTTGTACAGTGCCCCCTCTTCTTCCACCTAAGATATTAGTCACTGGAGGGTGACACTGCTTGTCGCAAAGATTAGTGGGGAGCCTTGACTGAAGCGTCCAGCCTGCATACTGAGATAAGTGCTGACAAACATTCACCTACAGGAGCGCACCTCGCTTTGGTTCACAAAGGTTGTGCTCACTGCCAAAACACCACAGATGTCTAAAACCTATTTTTGACATTCACATCACTTTGATCGATGTTCACCACACACACAAACAACTACACACAAGCCCTGACAAACTGTGTAGCAGTCTTAAAAGCTGCAGGCTTTCATATCTCTTTGTAATACTGCAAATATGAATATTTGTGTATGTTTGTGTGGTTGTTATTACTCTTCCCTCCCCGTTTACGGCAGAACAGACCCTCCGTGCTTTCACAGATATTCTCTCGGGTCAGGGGCTCAGAAAACCACAGAGATTACAACAGCTAGAGGCCCGGGGCCATACCCCAGCACCCAAACCCACCACCTTCTACCCACACTGATTAGAAAATAAACCATGCACACACAAACCAGGAGAGCTGTAGAGAGGTAGCTCCAAGCTATAATATCATTTCATTCGAGTGCTTTTTGCGGTTCATCTGGTAGAGAGCTATTACAATACCACCATTTTCAATTCCACCCTTAGAGAAGACAATATATATGTCACTTGACAAAGCATACTAAACCTGCTCTATGTACTGTCATTGATGTTTTGTATTACTGTTGACGCTGAAGGCAGGAGAAGGATAATGCCACACTATATAATACTACACTGAAAGAAGATATGCTCCATTTGTCTGGATGCAAGCTTTTTCTGCAGGTCTGACTCGCTCATTTGCCCTCCCACCGGCCAGAGGTAACCTTTGCCCCTCATCCAGATGCAGAAATTACCCCCTCAGCAGGCAGCCAAGCAACAGGTTCACACATATCCCCTATATCCCTCCACTGAGGGGTTTCAGGTCAGACCAGAGAAACAGCTGCAAAAATATGACTGTCTGGCCATGCTCAAGGCTGTGCCTCCTCTGAGAGCTTAATAGAGACTCTCATCATTAGCACAAATAATATCCATCTCTCTGTCTGTCTTATTCTCTCCATCATCAGGGGTCATTCTACTGTGTTCTCCATTAATAATTTTTTTCCAATCCCACAGTGTTGTCCAATGAATTGCATCTTGCCCCCTCCACTTACTTTCACTCGCTTGTCAGTATTCTCTCTATGCACTGACTGCAGATGAGGTTCTGCAGATGAAGCCATATACATGCACACCCAGTCATCCTCCACAGACCATGGCCAAGTCTGATATGATCACCACTGCCATTCTCCCTATCTGCAAATCCTGTGCTAAGGGATTGTAAATAACACTGTCACTTTTGCAGATAAGATTTGCGAAATATGGAAAATAGTGAAAGTAAAGAGAATCATATGGCTGCCAGTGATATTATAGTGGGGGGAAATCACAGGTGGTGATACCATATGAAATGTGCATCTTTAATAGAGCCTTGGAGGGAATAAAAGAGACAGAGCTCCTGTGCCCTGGTGAGAGTGCTAAGGAAAAAAGAAGGAAGACATAACACAACACAACAGGGGATAACGATAGGATGCCTGATCAAGGTCAGACTGAAGAGGTGGTGAAGAGTACAAAGGCTATGAATAGATGGGCTCTGAATGTAAATGAACAGAGTGCATTCCATCACACTCATACCTCATATGGCGCTTCAACCTCTGATTAAGTAGATAAGCCTAAACAAATATCTTTATTTAAACAGCAGCCCCATTCAAAGCTCATTTTTCAAACAGCACCCCTAATTTGGCCTAACAAGCCCCTGAGCAGCACAGTAATGACAGTAAGAGGACAGTGGGCAAATCTGAGGCCAGGGAAAATGTGTGGTGTTGCTCCTGAGAAACAATATAATTAACTCTTAATGAACCTCTTTCCTTAACAATACACACACACACACACACACATACACAAAATTCAATTTAACCTAATCCATGCTTTATGGTAATGTATAGCTCATTAAAATGTTATTTAAAAACTCATTAAAATTCACTTGAAGAAGTAATGGCTTCATTACAGTAATATGCTGAAAAGCAAAGAAAAAGACAAGTAAGGACAAGGAGAAGAAAGAGCAGAGAGCGACAGCCTTCTAATCACTTAATTGTGTCTAAAATGGAATACATTTACATAATAAATGATGATGGGCTATATCCTCATCTCTATCTTTTCCTCTTCTCATAGCACTCCGTAATTAACAGGCGCTACAATTAAAGATGCATTTTGCCCCAAAATGATTTTGGTGGCCGCTCCAGTTTTCAGTCTGTTGTCTTGTTTATGGTCATGACTGTGTTTGGGGGGCTTGGCAGATGCAGGCAGTGTGCTGAAACTGGAGCTGGCTGATACTGATGAACAATGTGCCCATGGGCCTTTGTGCCTGCTCTGATAAGGCATGATGTTGTGCTGATGGTTGTGCTCAGTCCAGAATGGACACTTTACAGCCAGAAGGGGGAGTGAGACGTGAAGGAGGAACGAGATGAAGGGTGGGGGGGGTTGGAGATGAGAGTGCGATTGATTTTCTGCCAATTCCAGCAGAGAGACAGCACAGACAGGGGTAGTGAGGCATTATGATGGAGCAGGTGGGTCTGCTTCCTGCATCGGGTAACGGAAGAGAGGAGAGGAAGTAAAGTGAGAAGCTAAAGAGGAAGAGAGGAAGTAGTGCAGCAGGCAAATGTCTCCTGTTAATGTTTCCTCTTGGAGAAATCAGCCTCCTACCACACCAGTCCTATCTCAATATATATAGCATGGAGTGAGCAATATGCTGTATTTTGCAACATTTGGAAACGCAAACTCAGTTAAGTAGCTCCCAATCACTAGCTGAGACTGAGTGTATTAGCTATTATCACAGATACAGCTATTATCAAGTTGCCCAGGACAAAACACTGGGCCTCTAATACTAAAATACATATCTTTTGTCTGTCATCTTCTTTTCTTTCCATACTACCTCAGATAATGTCCTAATATCTCATTACATTTCATCCTCACCATCTCTCCCTCTCACCTGCCGTGTTAGAGTTAATATGTATAACCCCCCACAGTTTTTTTTCATGCAGCTGTTCAAGTGTAACAGAGTCCAGCTGTGACACACTGTCAAACCAAAAGAGTAGCTCCATTGCTGGATCAGAAAACATGAACATCTGAAATGCTGCTTGTGCTGTTTGTGTGTAAGGTGTGGTGATGGTGGTGTTGTGTGTGCATCTCCTCTTGTGTAAGCTCTGGCCTGATGACATTCAGGTTGTGTCCTTCCACAGGGAAAGATAATCCCCAGGATGCTAATGAACTGTGTCCATGCTGAAAGAACAGTGCTAGACTCCCTTAGAGGTGGCACACACACACACACACACACACACACACACACACATACACAGTGGTGTGAAAAAGTGTTTGCCCTCTTCCTGATTTCTGATTGTTTCGCATGTTTGTCACACTTAAATGTTTCAGATCATCAAACAAATTTAAATATTAGACAAAGATAACACAAGTAAACACAAAATGCAGTTTTTAAATGATGATTTCATTTATTAAGGGGAAAAAAATATTCAAACCTACCTGGCCCTGTGTGAAAAAGTAATTGCCCTCTAAACCTAATTGGTTGTGCCACCCTTGGCAGCAAGAACTGCAATCAAGCATTTGTGATAACTGGCAATGAGTCTTTCACATCACTGTGGAGGAATTTTGGCCCACACTTCTTTGCTGAATTGTTTTAATTCAGCCACACTGGAGGGTTTTCGAGCATGAACGGTCTGTTTAAGGTCACGCCAGACTCAATGACAAATCAGCCCTCCACCACCGTGCTTGACAATTGGTATGAGGTGTTTGTCCTGATATGCTGTGTTTGGTTTTGTTAAACGTGGCGCTGTGCATTGTGGCCAAACATATCCACTTTGGCCTTGTCTGTCCAAAGGACATTGTCTCAGATGTCTTGTGGTTTGTTCAGATGCAACTTCAGATGCTGCCTTGTTCTTCTTCGAGAGAAGAGGCTTTCTCCTGCCAACCCTTCTAAACAAGCCTTACTTGTTCAGTCTGTTTCTAATTGTACTATCATGAACTTTAACATTTAACATGCTAACTGAGGCCTGTAGAGTCTGAGATGTAGCTTTTAGGTTTTTTGCAATTTCTCTGAGCATTGGACCGTCTGACCTTGGGGTGAATTTGCTTGGTCATCTACTTCTAGAAAGATTGTGACATTGTGTTAACACAAACCTGAATGCTCCAGACCAGCAAACTGCCAAAACCTCTGCTTTTATAGAGGTGCTCACACTTGCTGATGATCAGTTAATCAAATGCATTTGATTATTAGCATGTGGCTGCTACTTACTCTTTAATTCCTATGGAAGCAGTAAGGGTGGACTTAGTTTTCACAGGACTGAATAGAGTCCTGTGAAAGCTTTCTTTTTCCACATGACTATATATATATTTTTTCCTTTTACTTTGTAAAAATTGGCATTGCCTCCCAAAACTCCAGTAACAGTAAGGCTCTAATGAGAGCAAAAAAAGAAGCAGGAAATATTTACTTTTGAAAAGTTCAAAATAGTCAGTGTTTGGCTAAAAAAAATTAATGAAACCATTAAAAAAAGATTCCTAAGTAATAGATTAGTTTACACTCAAGATGACAGGAAAAAACAGGTAAAGGTAGCCAGCATCTTTAAGTGTGTTCCTCTTAACAAACGCAAAGTCTTACCTTTGACTGAACCTGCCAAGTATGCTTTCCGAACATCGTAGTCCTTAATGAGAAACGAGCCGTTTTCGTCACTCTGACAGATTCCTTTGGTGAGGACGGTGATGTAGGCTTCCATCATTTTCACTGGACTGCCGTGTTTGACATACATCCTGAACGACAAATTTAACCGTGTGAGTGCGGTCCAAAGTATAATGAAATAATGTGACGCTTCATAGTCATAACCGCTGTTACCTGCAGAGTATTCTACTGAGTGCAGCATACTTCTCAGGGTTGAAGTCTTTTGCTGTAACAACTATTGAAAAATGAGTGACCTTGAAGGGGAGAAAGAGAGACAATTAACAAATCGACAGAATATACTGTGACAATTTTGACAAAGAGGATGAAAAGAGACTAAGCTATTGGTTGTTCCAGCTTCTTAAATGTGAGAATATCCTGCTTCTTTAGTGTTATATCACTGCAAAGAGAATATTTTATGATTTTGGACTGCTGGCTAAACAAAACAAGCAATCTGAAGATGCCAGCTTGCACCCATCTGAACGGTGACGAGTCCTTAAGCCAAATAATTCACTAACTGATGAACACAATTATTAGTTCCAGCCAAAATGTGTTGCTCTCAGTTCAAGGTAAGTAATTTGTGACCAAAGAATCTCTGGATAAAGACACCTTACCTTGTTTAGTGCTGTTGGTTCCTGTACCTCCACTGTAGTGATGTAGTACCAGGTACGACAGAACTGACCAAAAACAAAGGTGTGGAAATCACGGCCGTCCCGTGTCAGGCAGCACTTGCTGAGCAGGACTTGCCTTAGTTCAGCGCCCACAGATGGATAGCACCACACCCACAATGTGTCTCCATTCACATCTTTCTCTGAGTGAGGGAAAACGAAACCCAATTAAAAGCAACACGTATGACTCCTGACTTCAATCAGGAGAAGGAAATGCATTCAAAGTGGTCTGACACTGGGTTTCCTGGGAGCATCACTAGCATAGTGGGGTTACTGGAGGCGCTCAGGAACACCATCCAGAACAATTCAGGCGGAACATGCAGGACCAATGAGCCAGTGAGGGACACGGAGCCCTGTGAAGGGGACACTTTTTGGGTCACGCTGGCATCATGTGATCGTCCTGCACGTTCAGCGATTCTGAGGCGCCAACTTCGCTTAAAAAAAAGAAAGACAAAGAAATGACCTGCAAACCGAAACTTACCGATTAACCCGACGCTTAACATAAGCTGCGTTTCAGTCGCTGCCATATTCCATACCTGAAATAGTTCATAAGCACAAGTTAACTGGAGAGCAGCCACCACTCGTCTTCTTCTGTGCACACAGATGGAACAGGGGAGTTACCTTGGGAGCTCATGCGAGGTCGAAATGCCAGAAAGCGATGTTCGATCGATTTAATGAGACAGAAAGTGGGCTAAAACTTGTCAGTGGTCTAATTCTGATGAATTCTGCTGCTGTCAACAGACATTTCCTCCCTCTCCCTCTCTCTCTCTCTCTACGAAGTAGCTTCCCTCTTCCGGGACAAGAGGATTGTGAAGGGAGGAACCACGCGGCTCACAGCCAATCACAGCTGGCGATAACGCAGCTGTAACGGTGCGTTCACGTTAGCTCACAAAATGCCAGTTACATTCACGGATGACCGAAAACACAAATGCATATTTGAAAATTGCATGGACCATTTGCTACCTATATATTTTTTTCTCTTGCCATTAACATTTATCGATGCTGTAAGTCAAAAGTCTACGCTGGCAATGACTCTCTTGCATAAATATATATATATTGTGGTTTTGTACATTTTCCTTAATATATCAAATATGTTTGAGAGCAGAACCAAGCAGAACCATAAAACCAAGTTTCCTTAGAAGATTTAATATTTTAAGCTACAGTTTTCGACAGGCAGGGGAGCACATTCTCTAACAGACTGCCACAAGGACAGATACAGGAAATCTCTTCTGCCCCAACACATCTATCTAACAGAGAATCACCTGTACTCTCATCTGCACTTTTATTTCAACCCAGCACAATTTACCACACATTATACTGTGTATAGAGAGCCACTTTATTTCAATCTGCTATTTGCTGTGCTTGTTTTTTCTAGATATAGTAAACTATTTTTATTTTTATTTTTTACTGAGATGCTTTAATCTCTACAGCTATTTAATTGTATTAAATAGCTGTACAAAGAGCTGTTGCACTTTGTTAAGCTGTTGTTTCATTGTGTGATTGGTTGTGTTTACTTTTGGCTGCCTTAACCCAGGATTTTCCCAGTTTTCTAGATAAGTATCCTATCTTATCTTATTTTGTAACTTATCTTTTATCTGTGTAAAGAAAGCCTCCCATGAGCTACGTTTAAAAAAATGATAGATTTAAAAAAAAAAAATCAGCAGAAATGAAACTGCTGTGGGAATTACGCTTTTAGGTTACAAGCATGATTTAAATCACTATTTTGACAGAGTTTGTGTGGATTTGCTTTGATCAGACCCACATAGGGACACGTGACTCAACTGGCAACCCTAGCAAGGCCACTCACGAGGTTGTTCCTTTCTCAGCCAGCACCGTTGCAGAGCGTGAATGCGTGGCTTTGATGGACTGGTGAAATTTCTTTAAATTTATCCAAGTCAACCAAGTTTGAGTTTCGCTAAAGCGTCACCGACATGCCGGCGTATTTTCAGCGGCCCGAGAATGCTCTGAAACGAGCGAATGGTGAGTATAAACGCGGTTTCACGTTTAACAGATGGCCCACTTACATGCTAACTAGCGGGCTAAGGCTAGCTTACGTTAGCCGTTGATTCCTCGTCACTGCAGTGCGGCGGTGCTGTTAGCCGGGCTAACTGATAACACTAGCTAGATGGCGGGGGGAGCCATATCGAATTTGTTGAGCTACGTTAGTATGTACCCAACCGGCTAAGCCATTTTTAACTACAAAAACAACGGCACTTTAGAAAATTAGGTGGCTCTTGATGAGCCTTTAACCCTCGTAGCAGCTTTGTGGTGTTGTTAACGGTGCCTGGAAGACAATGTTAAAGTAGCAGTGCGGTAAGTAGGTGCTAATATCACGACGCACAAATAGCGGCCTAACCATGCCAGCCAGAGCTAACTAACCACGGTGTTTGAAGCTTTGTATTTTGCTGTTAATGCGGGGCTCTATTGTTTACTTATATTACTTTAACGTGTTTTCGCAGAGTTTCTTGAGGTTGGCAAGAAGCAGCCAGCCTTGGATGTTTTGTACGATGTCATTAAGAGCAAAAAACATCGAACATGGCAGAAGATCCACGAGCCCATTATGCTCAAATACCTGGAGCTCTGCGTGGATCTGCGCAAGAGCCACCTGGCCAAGGAGGGTCTCTACCAGTACAAGAACATCTGCCAGCAGGTCTGCATGAGAAATCAGTGTTGTTTACACACACAAAGGTGTTTCTACAGCACAGTCTGAATGCAAACTCTGTCTTTGTTTTCAGGTGAACATCAAATCTTTGGAGGATGTGGTTAGGGCCTACCTGAAGCTGGCAGAGGAGAAGACTGAGACAGCCAAGGAGGAGTCCCAGCAAATGGTCTTGGACATTGAGGATCTGGACAACATCCAGACCCCAGAAAGGTGATGTTGCTTAAGTTTTTTTTTTAAATCAGCTGTTTAACACATTTCTTAAGGCTGTTTTGAATTTGATTTAAAAACAAAAAACAAACAAACCAGACTTAATTTATTAATGTGGAGCTTGTTGTGACTTTAGCGTACTCCTGAGTGCTGTGAGTGGAGAGGACACTCAGGATCGTACTGATCGCCTGCTCCTCACTCCGTGGGTGAAGTTCCTGTGGGAATCCTACCGCCAGTGCCTGGACCTGCTGAGAAACAACTCTAAGGTGGAGCGTCTGTACCATGACATTGCACAGCAAGGTAGTGACACACATGGAATGACTTTTTAAATGCTGTCAGTTTTCATATTATCATATCATAGTCCTAAGTCAGTATTTCTTCCAGGCGGCATGTAACTTACTACCATCTTAATATTAAGTTATTTTAATTAGTTTTTATTTATGCATGTTACTTAACACTAACAAATGAATAGGATGTGTAATTAAACCAGATTACCTGATTAGATCTTTTAATTATTATTCTAAAACTTTTTTTCAAGTCTGTTTGTAGTGAATCTTTTGGGATTAGTTAACTCTAAAAGTATCACAGTAACTAGGCAGGCTGAGGCTACCATAACATGTATTTAATGTCAGTAAATACATTGTTTAGGTAAACCAAAGTATTTCCATTTTTGGCTGGGATGAAAATTTTTGCAGTTAACAGCGTTAGTTGGAAGACTCTAAGTTCTCTAATGTCTGCTCACTTTCCCTGCAGCTTTCAAGTTCTGCCTTCAGTACACCCGCAAGGCAGAATTTCGTAAACTGTGTGACAACCTGCGCATGCATCTGGGTCAGATCCAGCGCCATCACAACCAGAGCACTGCCATCAATCTGAACAACCCTGAAAGTCAGTCCATGCACCTGGAGACGCGTCTGGTGCAGCTGGACAGCGCCATAAGCATGGAACTCTGGCAGGTTTGTATACCTTACGCTGAATCTGTTGGACAACTACATGAGCATTTTTACATTTTCATCAGTTGCCCCCACTGGTTTTGGAATCGGTAATGCACAACTGGGAATGGATAGTGTAGTGTGTGTATGTTATTATAGTTACACTGTTTTCGTAACTAAGTAAAATGATGATACTAATGTTTTTTTTTGTTTTTTTTTTCTTTTCCAGGAAGCATTCAAGGCTGTTGAGGACATCCATGGCCTGTTTGCTCTTTCCAAGAAGCCTCCCAAACCACAGCTGATGGCCAACTACTACAACAAGGTGTCTACTGTATTCTGGAAATCTGGAAACGCTCTCTTCCATGCCTGCACCCTCCACCGGCTCTATCATCTGTCCAGGGAGATGCGAAAGAATCTGACCCAAGATGAGATGCAGAGGTATCCTATTAATTCTTTGTGGATAAATACAGCAGTGTTTTTACCTTGATCGTGACCAGATATTTAGTAACACTTACTTTTGATCTTCAGGATGTCTACCCGAGTCCTCTTGGCTACACTGTCTATTCCCATCACCCCTGAGCGTACCGATATTGCTCGGCTGCTGGACATGGATGGCATCATTGTGGAGAAACACCGTAGGCTGGCCACTCTCCTGGGCCTGCAGTCTCCCCCAACCCGCCAGAGTCTCATCAATGACATGGTACTTTATGTGTACAAGAAAAGAGAAAGAAATACTCTCTTAAGAATATTGACCCCCCACCCCACTTGGTTTTTAATAAAAAACTTGCTTAAACATGTTTTGTCAAATATGCTTTAATGTTTGTGTTTTAGGTGAGATTTAACTTGCTGCAGTATGTAGTACCTGATGTGAAAGAACTTTACAACTGGCTTGAGGTCGACTTTCATCCTCTGAAGCTGAGTGGGAGGGTGACCAAGGTAAACTACCCGGCACCATGTGGCAGCAACAAACTTGATAATTACACAAATATATCATTTCATTTTCCTAGCTGCAGTTTGAAGTATATTAATTTAATTAACATTTATTGTTCCTTGTAATTTCCTACTCCTCTTCTAGGTGTTGAACTGGGTGAGAGATCAGGCTGAGAAGGAGGCTGATCTTCAGCAGTATGTCCCACACCTGCAGAGTAACACCATCCTGAGGCTCCTGCAACAAGTAATTCTCTCTCTTCTTGTTAATCTTTTTCTAATTCACATCTACCCTGTAAGGGGTGTAATTGCTCTCATTTTTCTGCATTCATTATATTAGGTTGCACAGATCTATCAAAGCATTGAGTTCAGCCGTTTGGCCTCCCTGGTTCCATTTGTGGACGCCTTCCAGCTGGAGCGCTCCATTGTAGATGCTGCACGGCACTGTGATCTACAGGTAAGATTCACATTGGTAGAGATGACGCAGTTTTGATACACAGACACTATGGATGGTCCAGTAACAAGGATACATGGTATCCCTTAACTATCATGGTTTATTGTTCTAAATTTTCTAACATTTCTTTTTGTCTGGTAGGTCAGAATAGACCACACCTCTAAAACTTTGAGCTTCGGCTCTGACCTGAATTACTCGACCAAAGAGGACGCACCCGTTGGACCTTTCCTGCAGAACATGCCATCAGAGCAGATAAGGAACCAACTGACTGCCATGTCTGCTTCTTTGGCTAAAGCCATACAGATCATCAAGCCTGCCTCCATCCTGGTGAGTTCACCCTCTTACTG
Source organism: Paratilapia polleni (assembly GCA_015106735.1). Taxonomy (NCBI): domain Eukaryota; kingdom Metazoa; phylum Chordata; class Actinopteri; order Cichliformes; family Cichlidae; genus Paratilapia; species Paratilapia polleni. The sequence goes on along the minus strand of VUQI01000236.1, from coordinate 11,258 downwards.
ATAGACACAGAGACCAGAGCTACCTGATCAACATTAGCTCTTTTACATACACTGACGTGTCTTCATGTTATATAATAAAATATTACTCAGAAAACACTCCTTTATTGTTCGACTTTAAATGCATTTGTTTTTTTGTTTTTTTAATTCTTTCTCAGCAAGAGCGAGAGGAGCAGAACCAGCAGGCTATTGCTGCCTATCTGAAAAATGCCAGAAAGGATCATCAGCGCATCCTGGCTCGTAGACAGACCATTGAAGAGCGTAAGGAGCGCCTGGAGAGCCTAAACATTCAGCGTGAGAAGGAGGAGCTAGAACAGCGAGAGGCTGAGATGCAGAAGGTTCGCAAAGCTGAGGAGGAGCGTCTGCGGCAGGAAGCCAAAGAAAGGGAGAAGGAGCGGATCATGCAGGAGCACGAGCAGATCAAGAAGAAGACTGTCCGTGAACGTCTGGAGCAGATCAAGAAGACTGAATTTGGAGCAAAGGCTTTCAAGGATATCGACATCGAGGTAACAAAATGTAGCCAAAATCAACTTGATTTGGTTACATTTCATACTGAATACATTTGTAATGTGGATCTAACAAACGGAATTTGTTGCAGAACCTGGAGGAACTGGACCCTGACTTCATCATGGCTAAACAGGTGGAGCAGCTGGAGAAGGAGAAGAAGGAACTTCAGGAGCGTCTGAAGAACCAAGAGAAGAAGGTAAGGGTGATAAGTCAAATAAATTATTGATAACCTAGATGTGGACTGGGCCCTAAGTTTTATTTCTCTTCAGATTGACTACTTTGAGAGGGCAAAGCGCCTTGAGGAAATTCCTCTTATCAAAAAAGCTTATGAGGAGCAACGTGTCAAGGATATGGAACTGTGGGAGCTCCAGGAGGAGGAGAGGGTATGTGAAAAAGCATTACATACAAAGATCAAGACAATGTAATAAATTGATCTGAGTATCTGAAATGTAAGAACTTGTTTTTTCTCTTCATGTAGATCAATAGCATGAAAATCGAACGGGAGAAGGCTCTGGAGCACAAGAAGCGCATGTCCAGGATGATGGAGGACAAAGAGAACTTCCTGTCTAAAATAACAGCTGCCCGTAGCTTCATTTATGAGGTAAGACTATTTAGTCCATCCATCATCTTTAGCTGACTACTGGCAGGACTGAAGCAGTGCTTTCAGCTTCACTTTTTTATCTTTAAAGGAAAAACTGAAGGCTTTCCAGGAGCGCTTGGTAGAGGAAAGGAAGAAGCGTCTGGAAGAAAGGAAGAGGCAGCGCAAAGAGGACAGGCGTAATGCTTACTACCGTCAGAAAGAGGAAGAGGCACAGCGTATTCATGAGGAGCAGCTCAAGAAAGGTTTGTAGAGTTGTCCAGTGATCCAACCAGACCTCATAAAGTAATGACAGAATTTCGTATTTCACAGAGAACCAGGAAGGAAATGGAGGAAACTGGTTAAAAAATTAAGTGGTCGTTTTGAGGAGCATTAGTATTTCAGTATTTGCCACCAAGCACTATTTATTGGTCTGAGCAAGCTTTCAGTGGCTGGTTTCCTGTTTATGGCTAATGCTTCATGTGTGTTTGTGTTTTGTAAATCAAAGACCAAAATCTTTTCTTCTGTTGCAGAGCGTGAAGAGCGTGAACGCCTGGAACAAGAGCAGCGAGAGGAGGAGGAGAGGGAGTACCAGGAGCGTCTACGCAAGCTTGAAGAGCAGGAACGGAAGCAGCGCGCTCGTCAGCAGGAGATTGAGGAGCGAGAACGGCGTCGTGAGGAGGAGAGGAGGGGTCCACAAGAGGACAGAGCAAAGGTACAGATAAGCTTGCTTTCTTTTTCTTTCTTTTTTTTTTTTTTTTTTAAAGACATTCATTTCCTTGCCCTGTGACAAATGGATGGATATTAATTTATTTTTAACTGATGGTTATGGTCCTACATAATTTGAATAACAGTCAGTTGAAGTTTAATGCAGTTTTGGGTGGCTGCTGTTTTGCTATACAATATGCTACGTTTGGTTTGTCATTCATGCTACATAGATGTGATGGAGGAGAGCCCAAATATATTGTCACAGTAATTCAGAAGGGTGCAGAGTGTTGAATGTTTTGCATGTTTGTTGTCATCACTGTTTTTACAGTGGAGTGTTGATGTATAAGGGATAAATCTAGTCTATAGGACTTTGAGTGATCCAGAGGTATCATGTGATTATGTTTTGATTCTACAGGACTGGGGTGACAAGGAGGAGGGAGGATGGAGAAAGCGCACTGAGGGAGGTGATTCAGATTGGCGTCGTCCTGTACCAGACAGGTGTGTGTGTTTGTAACTCCTAACTGGTGCTTTTCTTGTAATACCCACTCAACTATGAATGGTTTCTCTAACAACAACTGTGCGCTCCCTAGGGATTGGAGGCAGGAAGGCCGAGATGATGAACGAGAAGACAGAGAGGTGCCCTTCAGACGAGGAGATGGTCCTCGCAGAGGTGGAGATGACAGAGGACCCCGTCGGGGCTTTGATGATGACCGAGGCCCACGGCGTGGCGGTGATGACGAGCGCCCTCCACGCAGAGGAATGGATGATGACCGTGGTCCACGCAGAGGGTTTGACGATGAGCGTGGTCCAAGGCGTGGTGGAGATGACGAACGTGGTCCAAGGCGTGGGGGAGATGACGAACGTGGTCCAAGGCGTGGGGGAGATGACGAACGTGGTCCACGGCGTGGCTTTGATGACGACCGTGGTCCACGGCGTGGCTTTGATGATGACAGAGGTCCTCGTAGAGGCATGGATGACTCCAGGGGTCCCAGGCGTGGAGCTGATGATGACTGGGGCCCCAGAAGAGGAGATGATGACAGAGGTGGTAGGAGAGGCATGGATGATGGGCCACGTCGTGGTGGTGATGACTCCAAACCCTGGAAGCCTCTGGGCAGACCTGGTAAGTCTGTAGCCAATCAACTGCCAGTAATTAAAGAGAATGCTTGTTATCCATCAGCCAGCTCAGTGCTTAATGTGAAGTCTTAACAAAATAACGAGCGAATGCTTCTGATGTAGGTGGCTGGCGTGAGCGGGAGAAGGCCAGAGAGGAGAGCTGGGGACCTCCCCGTGGTGGCCCCCATGATGATGGAGATGACGGTGAAGGAGACGAAAGATCCAGCGACCGCATCAGAGACCGTCGTCCACACAGGTGGGGATAGTAGATCCATGCCAGTATGCTGAGTTAATTATTGTAATAGTACAGAGGATATCACACTTGCCTTTTCAGTGAGTTGTCAGTTATTAATTAGTCACTGTGTATTCACAGAGAGGAGGGTTGCTGGAGGAAAGGAGGCACTGAAGAGGGAAGCAGCTGGAGGGATTCTCGCAGAGAGGACCCAGACCGCGATGGAGAGCGCCGCGATGGAGAGCGCCGCGATGGAGAGCGCCGCGATGATCGTGAACACAGAGGCCCACCCAAAGATCATGACGAAGGTGAGCAGAGCATGTTTCAGATGTATTGTTAGTTTCATCACAGGTTTTCATGTGATCTAATTAAAACAGTGGAAGTATATCATTTTTATGGAAAAATAGTACAACCCTGTTTCTGAAAAAGTTGGATTGCAGATCAAATGTAAATAAAATGCAATGATTTGTAAATCATTTAAGGCTTGTTTTTAATAGAAAATAGTCCAAAATGATTTTTGGAACAAAAATTTTATTATTTTAGAAAAATATGTGCTCATGATGGATCTTATTCAGTAGCACAAAGGCATAGGTGTGATAAAAGAATTTGGGACAGCGTAACAATAGACAGGACAGGGTCTGTAATGCTAAACACATGGCGTAACATGCCAAAACTGATGAGGTTAAAAAGTATTGGAGCCTTAATAAATGGAAAAGGCAAAAGAGGCTCAAACTGTTGAGCCGATTAAATGCTGTATCAAGCATGAATGGGAAACATTTTGCTTCCAAAACCGCTGCGATTTGTCTATTCCCAAACACGTTATTGTTAAAAGAAAACTGGTGATGCAACACACCAGGAAACATGACCCTGTTTTTTAGTGTTGCTGCCATCAAAATAAGCATATATTTAAAAAAAAAAAAAAAAAACAAAAAAAT
>VUQI01000235.1:43280-63074 GCA_015106735.1 Paratilapia polleni | reverse complement strand
TGACATTCGAATGAGGTGACGGTCATCCTGGTCAGTGGAGAGTCGTTTTCGGCCTCTGCCAGACTGTAGCTTTGTTGTTCCCAATGTCTGCTGCTTGACCTTGTTCTTATGAACCGCCGTCTTAGAAATTTTAAGGATGGAAGCAACCCAACGTTCACTGTATCCCTCTGCCAGTAAAGCCAGAATTGAACCCTTCTTTTCCTCACATAAAACTTTTCTTTTCATTTCTTTTGGCATGGTCAATAGTTATTTTATTTATTCTAGTTACTTTTGATGTACTGCTAGCACTGTTTTTGCCATCCAGTTGGTCCTATTGCAAGAGGATAGTGATGACCACAACAATGGTTTTTATACTTTTCCTCATTAAATAAGATTTGGTTCAGGTGATCACCTCCTCAGTACCTTATTAGGTAGAAACAGGTGTGCTTGTGTTGGAATTCAAGAGACACTGGAATGGAATGACTCATATATGTAGAGATGCTGATTTCTGAAAAATTTATATATGTGTGTGTGTATAGATAGACAGATATACATACATATAGATATATATATATAGAGAGAGACATGGATAGATATAATGTACACTACTGTGTACACAACTTGGTATTATCACAAGTTACACACTTGTTATTGAACTGTTATATGGGATGTACAGCCTGAAACGTTCAGCTTTTAGAACTAAGAACAGGGTCATTCTCATCGAGGTCCAGCAGAGGGAGCAATAGGGTCTGATGTGATCATAGCCTTTGTTGCTGGGGTCATGGTAAATGCACAAAAGAGAAGAGAAACATACACTTTCTACAGCAGCAGTGTTAAAAAATTATCCAAACAGAATATTTTTTGTCCTGATTAATTGTGATATAGCATCCTATAGATCTGATACTACACCTGGTTTGGACCAGAGCTCTTAATTGTCCTTTTAATTGTGCAGAAAGAGAAAGCTTTCAAAGCAAAATTACCATATGACAGATATTATTTACCCCTGCTGATACTGAATTCTGTTAATGCACACTGTAAAATGAAAGAATGCACTCTATGTCCAAGAGTTGTGCAGCAACTTATAGGTCAGAGCTAACCCTATGATAAAACATGAAGATTTACAATATATTAATTGCAAGACAGCACATATCAAAGTGGCCGTTAACTACCTGAGGTCAATGTCATACTGTCTAATTAACCGGGCAGCGGCTGTGTGGTCCTACATGGCTGTGGAGGGTGGAGAGAGCAGCCGATCTCACACCTCCCCCCCACCCTTTATCCACCTCTTACTTCCTCCTATTCAGAGGCACGCACGCACTCACTGTCTGAGTTCTTGCATAGAACACTCTGAGACATTCCATTTGCATGCCCGCCCCATCAAGCTGGATGCACTCAGACTGGTAATAAAAGGCATTGACCCCCTTAACCTTTATGAATTACAATTTGTGCCTGCAGCACGTCCTGTCAGAGGCCTCAGAAAAGCAGGCACCTCAGCCGGGGTGTGTGCGTGTTGTTTTGCAGTTGTTAAGGAGAGGGGAAAAGGTTTTTACAGCTCCTCGTCGGAGCTTCTGACAAGCAGGGAGGAGGCGGTCTGACAGCAGAAGCAAGGTAGGGAGGGACTGCAGCGCTGCTGATGGCTCCATGCTAATCTCTATCCCTGGATGTTGCACGAAACTACTGAGGCTCCTTTCTTTGTCAAGACCAGGGAAACACAGCCTGCAGGGCTACAGTTCACCTGTGTTCTGTTGCTGGTGTTTTTACTCATATGTAATCCTTCTAAGTTCTGTCTGCGGGGACAAAGAAAAAGCAGTAAATTATGTCTAACTACAAGATGAGAACACTTGTTGAATGGTTTAGATAACATCAATGCAAGTCCAGTATCACGAAGGTTTTCTTAACTAATTTCATGATTTCTGCTTTAAGCTTACAAATATATTTTGGGTTTTAACTGGCAGTGTGTTAAAACAAGGAATTTACAGAATGATGGAAAATTAAAAGCATATTCCTCAATGTTTTCAGACATTTTATACACTGAGACTATGACTGTAGCAGTTAACTATTTGTTGCGACTCTCCTGGAGATTCATTCATTCATTTTTTTTCCCCCTCTCGTATCCACGGCTTAGACTAAAGTGAACTAACTATACAAGTATAAGTACAATCTGATAATCAACATGTCAGTCTGATAAGTCCATTATATTCTTTCTGCTCAAATTAATGGTTAGCAGTATGGCTCTGTTCTAGGACCTCCTCGCCCTTCAATGTGCGTACGTGGATAGCCGGAGGTGGGGAAAGCAGCAGCAAGACAGAGCAGGCATTAATGAAATCAGATATGACACCAATTAAGTCAGATACAGCATGAAAAGGAAGAGCTGGGGTGGAGGTGGGTTGCAAAGTGGATTGCAGCTGCAGCAGCTTAGAAGGAGTGCCCTATGTGAGATTTACCAATTGGATGTGTAGAAGGGTATCTGATCTGCCAGGATTGAAGCTGAGCTTGACTTTTCAGCCTGCCTGAGTTAACATTATGCTGAATTTCAGACTTATCTTTTTCAACAAGTCTCAGTGGGGCCCAACAACAAATAGAGACAACACTGCAACAAAACTATTTAGTCACATAAAGGAGTCACTTTACAGACACTAAAAGATTCAGAAATATTATTCAAATATAAATAACTATAAATGTAAAGTCCTTAAAGAAATAAGTCTCTCTAACTTCAGTATCTATTATTAACACATAATTGGATTGAACCTTTTGTCAATGACACCAGTGGTTGTAGTTTGCTTCACAAATGAACAAATCCTGGGTGAAACAAACTATTCTGGCTAACTGTATTCATACTGCAGTTTGGTCTATATTATGAGATCATTTTCATATTTTCTAATGCTAAGAGGCAACATGTAGCAGGAAAAGTCTCAGTTTATTAATCATTATATGATTATGAGAAAAATGTTCCAAACCCAGCGAAGCTAAAAAATGCGACTGTTCCATTTCTCCTGGGTGGCACAGTTGATAATTACCGCAGTGATGATTATACACCATGATAACACTTGCAGTTTTATTCCCTAAGCAAACCGGAGAACAGGTGTAAAATCAGGTGGCGACCGAATCCAGGTCACAGCTCTGCAGAGCCGTAGCTTGTGAAATTTTTAAGAAACACAAGAATCTTTAACCTGCGTGGGTTGTGCAAAGACTCTGAGAACCATCTTCATTGAGAGTATAGACAGCCTTCAAGCAGCTGCTTCAATAATCCAGAGCTGGAGCACACAGACAGTTTCCTGATACAGCTGAAAATCATCCCACAGAGATGAACCAAGCATTCTTTATCTCTGAAAGATTTAAAGGACATTAGCATTCACAAAATCAATTTTTCTGCAAATCCATAACAACACTGATGTTTGTGTTGCTGCTGAGCAGAGCAGTTGGAAGTGGTCTGAGAAATGCTGAAGGCTGCAGTATCATTAGTCTTCATCCTGACTTTTTAGCTAAGTCTGTAACACCTCTATATCTACAGGATGCCCTATGCTTAGGAGTGTTCAACTGAACAGAGCAATTTTATTAAATTATTCCTTAGTAGAAGTACTATAATGCCAATATTGAAAGGATTTAAAATAAAGTTTAAAAAGTGACATTTTGTTTTCACAAAACACCAGCTTGAACTGAGCTTTAATCCCCTTTCCTCTCTCTGTTTAACATCAGGAAATTCAGTCAGTGACTGTGTGAACAGGAGCGTGGCTGACAGGGGCAGCCGTGCGATGATTGGTTTACGGATCTCTGCTTTCTGTAGTGACTTCAAGGTCACTAAGATTTACAATCAAATGGCTTATGACACTTTAGTAAAAACCAGCCAAAGCTGATGACAGGAAAAGAAAAGAAGGCGATCACTTTAGAGGAATCTGCTTGACCTCATACTGTGGTCCGTGACTGGATGTGCTGTCGTCTGTTTTTATTACAACAACCAGCACAAATATGCACACGAGCAGACAGCAGGTTGTTAAGGACGGCATATGGAGAATGGATTTGATAGACAGACACTATATGGTGCACACAGTATAGTAGATTAGAAGAAGGGTGTATTTCAAGCTCGAGGAAAACTGCAGTTTCAGTCTACTACACAAAAGAGCAATTAAATATGATTTAAAGGCCAATCTGTAATGGCAGTGTGCTGCCCCCTATTGAAATATTACTGGCCTGCTACATATAGTTTTAGAAGGTGATGTAGTGTGGTGTTCTGTCTAGGTCAGTTTATTTCAGTCGTCACTCTGAAATTTAATGGCTGAGGGTTGATTTAAAGTGCATTTAACTGCTAAATATGTCTTTACCTGAATATGGCGATGCTTTGACAAAGCTTTGTTCTTTCCTTGAACAAAACAAGTCTCTATTTTAAAATAATGATAGGTTTATGATATTCAACCAAGAAGCAGCTCTTTAACTAATATGAATATCACCTCCAAATGACTAAACAATAAGTAGATGCATGTTTTGTTTCAGTCATTAACAAAATTACTGGATATGAGACTTATAATATGTTATGCATAAGTTGATATTCCAGACGTGTTTACTTAGCACTCATACGGAACGCTGTGGATTTTTATGGGCGGCATATGGCTGCATTTTATTGTGCTCAATTAAATTGCTTTAAACTAGGATTAACTTTTTGGTGCGGCAATTCATTCGATAACGTCTCCTTGCTTAGAGGCGTTTAACGTGCGACTGCTGCAAACGTCACCCGCACAGCGCTCACATACTGGGGTGTCAAATATGAGGCTGTCACAACAATATTTAGTGAAAGAGCCCTTCCTGCTTTTAATGGCCTGACCTACATCCCAGTTCAGAGAGCTAATAAAGGGCAGTCTGGTGTAGGTCCTGGAGCTGCACAATGTCACTCACAGATGCCCAACTCAGCAAGATCCGGAATGCTCAATTAGTTGCTTTTAAAGGCCCCATTAATATGCATTAACTCTCTTTCCAGTGTACGTGCACAGTCAAACAGTTGCTCCTGGCCACATATTAACCAGGTAACAGGTTTTTAAAAACTCTTTTGAAAACATGGTATATTTTGTACTATAAAAAGTTATGATAATAAAAAGGGAGTTGAACCTAAACAGAATTACTTAAATGTGTGAATACAGTGGTGGCATGGAACTATTTATGAATTTTAGGTATTTTATGACATTATATATTTTAAAGCTTGAATAATTCAATCATTTTTGGTTCAACAGATAAGATTTTATTTGTTCTAAACTTCCACAGCAAACAAATACCAAACCATGACTTGCTGAAGCTTTTGTAAATGTGACTGTTTGCTGCTTCTGCATGCCATGCTCTGATAACAGGAGCTACTGAAACATATTGGATATCTACTTGAAAACAACACAAAACCACCACTCACAACACTACACAACAGCTATAGGGAGCCAGATCTTTACATTTACATAGAATCACAGCTCCAGTCCCCGACAACAGATAGCTCATCACAGAACCCTACACAATCTGGTACCACTCCTCCCACACAATAAACCGATGTGGCACACAGCAAGCTGAATCAATCATGGCACTTTATTATCCTGTCACTAGTCTGCTTCCTGCAAGTGTGTTTACCCTGTCCATGGCCCTGCGATTGTGGCTGTTCAGTGTACATTAAGACAGACATAATTGAGATTGTGGGCGGCCGAAAGTACGGGGCTCAACCTGTTGTCGTTAATCTGTCATTTTGTCGAGAGTCACAGCAGCGGTGACCTATAGAAGGCTCCATCGTGGAGCCACTGCTGAGGGTGCTTTGTTGTTCATGGCAGAGGGCCTCACCTATTTTAAGTTTATTGGTTTGCCACCAACAGAGAGCCCAAAGAAAGTGTGATCTATTGCCCAACCTCTTGCTTCAATTTCTTTGCTCTCGTCCTATCCATGTTAGACACTTCATGTTTACAGTAACTCTCTTAAAACTCATCACCTCTACATTACACAAATGTATTCATGATATGAGTTATTAAGGGTCAGACCTATTTGATGAAAAATAAGTTGAAAAACTCAAAGGAGGAACAGTCACGGCCCATGTAATGAAAGCTTAATACTGCTCTGTAATATACTAAATTATTACAGGCAATCAATTTGAATTAATTGGTAACCCTTCAGATAGCAGCAGCCTCCCTTTAAATTAGATTACTGATGGTTCTGCTGAAAATTTGCCTTCACTTTGTATAAATTAGAGCTCTGCAAAAGCATTTAAAATATAACAAGATATAAATGAATGCAATCGTACCGTTGGAAAAGGTACTTTTTACAATCACACACCATATTAGAAATAATAGCTAAATCTTGCCTCAGCAGACTGTTATTAATTACCTGGCAAATAGAACCTGTCTGTTTTCAACCTGAGTTATAGTGGTGGCGAAAGATCACCAAAGAAAATTAAACAGCAATCAAACTACATTTCTTTCATCATAATTCTGATTGTCAGGATCACCTTCCCCGAGATGGCTCACAGCAGCATAACAAATCCTAGTTTTTATTAAGTGGTTCAATTTGCTGCCGTTCATATTTCATATTTATGTCGTATTACAACAGTGTCATACGTGTATCCAGCATTCTTGTTATTTCTGGTATGCAGTGTGATTTATTAGATAAGGAAAAAAGGAGAATGTTGCTATGAAACTGGATCTAATTGATAGTTTGAGATGTTAGAGCATCTAAAGGGTGGTTTCTGGCTTCTTCTGAGCAAAACAGCATGATATGTTTACAGCACACCTACACTGAAACAGCAGCTGCAACACGGAGCCCCTGGAAGGCTTTTTCTTTTCCTTCGTTTAATCACATCATGCATTCCTGTTAATCAGCCATGATTTTTGCACTGCAAAAATTCACAAAGCAATTGGTTTAAAACCTCAGAGAGGATCTAAGTATCTGGCTCGGTGTCTTCAGAATGTTGCTTCCTTTATAGCGGGGGGTTATATCAGCCTGGAGACCCATAAGTTATGAAATGTCAGGATCCTATGCATTCTAATTGAGTGTGGAACAGTTAATGGCTGTGGAAATTCAGCCGCTTGACGTCTTATTCCCCTGTGTGCCATTTCACAGCCGAGCCCATGAGCCTCAATTAAATGACAAAATGGGCTCATTCTTGAAAATAACAACAATAAAAACACAAGCCTATAAGGCAATAATATCAGGTCTCACCTTGAATCAACAATGGTCACAGCTTGCAAATGGCTAAGAGCCGAAAGAGGAGGTCTTTATGAGATCATTCTTAGAAGGAATATAGTGTATAAGAGGTCTTTATTTATTAGTTAATCTGCTGCTGATTATTTTCTAGATACATCAATTCATTTTCTGGTCCATAAAATTTCGGAAGAAAGTGCAAAAATACCTTTCAAAGCCCAAATCAGCATCTTCAAATGCTTCTGTTGCATCTCACTAACAGTCCACAACCCCATATTCAGCGAAATAGCACATAAGACAAAGAAATCTTCAAGTACTCACATTTACAAGCGTGTGAATGATTTGCCTTTTTGATTTACTTCAGCCACTAATTGATTATAAAACCAGCTGCAGATCAGTTTACTGACAATCTTAACCAGACAGTTGTTTCAGCTCTATGTCACAATACTCTATGCATACACAACATGAATAAGGAAAAGATCTTAAACTTCAGGTTGACATACAGCAGGTAAAATTCAGCCTGTCCTGTGTACCCACAGGATTTCTTTTTTCAAGGTTTTCCTCAAACTCAGGCCTACTTTTTCCACCAAACTAGATCATGTCCCAAAACGTATCCCCCAAAACTTAGTTACCTACTGTATGTGCTACTGAATAAAACTGAATAAAAATTCAGAATCAATACTGCCTAAACCTCTTCCCATTTTCAGCAGATGTCTTCAATCTATAAATACACATGGAGCATGTCCTATTAAATCCTGTGATATGGTGAGGGGCTAAATATTGACCCAATCCTGATTGGAGTAGATTTTTTTCACACCCTTGCTTATTGTTTTTATAACTTTTTGACTTTAACCCCTTTACTGCTTCACTGATTTCATGCAACAAACAATAGCTTTTCAATAATTCAATTTATAGCTCGCCATAAATAGAATTCAAAGGACAATGCTGTTGCAAATGAACACAGAAGATGCTCTTGGCTCCAGCAATGCCCTGCGTGCCAGAGGAAAGAGCGAATATTTATTTTACGGTTGCCTCACATTCCCATTAAAACCAGGAAGCTACATTTCCAAGCATGTGGTGTAGATGTAATATACAGAGTTGAAAGAGACAGATGGTAGAGTGAAAATCTCTGTGCAATGGTACCAGTGCAGCCAGTGCAGCCAGTGCCAATGAAGAGATCCTCCCCAAACCATCCAAGGCCAGATTAGATCCATTAATACATGTTCATGTGCATCTATCATGTTCCTGTACACATACATGTCCATGTGGGCTGTCTGATCCTGGCTGAATCATTAATGTAAATGCCAAAACAGTGAGAGGTGATGTCTGGGAAGGGATCTAAGACACAAGCACAGAAATGAATTACCATCCTATTTATTTATCCAGGCCTTTCTGTCAATCACAGCAATAATCAGAACTAACTCATTCAGATTTCGAGAAAATGGAGGATGCATTCCGTCCAATTTTCAATTTGGAAGTGGCAACTATGGCCATGATGAATGTCTGAATAGTCCATCTTCTTCCTCTCATTTCTCCTAACCTTTCCTGACAGCTTAGATATTGCCTACCTGGTAATTTGCTCTACAATAATTGTTACTGTGAGATTTCCCCCAGTTTTTAACAAGGATTCTTAACACCCTCTGTAGGTGACAAAATGCAATTACAAACACAAGTGCCCCATCGTGACTGGTCATCAGCAGCTGCCACCTCCATTCCCCCAGTCCCAACTGGTTCCATTAATAAAGAAAAAAACAAAAGTCATGCAGGCAGACTCGGCAAACATTTGCTGTGAATAAAACTTTAATTAAAAGATATGAAGCTGCTTTATTGATTAACAACATCAGTGATTAAAGTGAACGCCTGACATTTTTTTCCACTCTGGCTATTGTGTTCCCTCTCAGAGATCATTTATTGTTGCACGGTCCTGTTTATTGATAAGTGTGTTTGATTAATGCAGATGCGGCAGTCAGGAGAGCGGGCTCGCTGATGGAGCGATCATATTGTGCGAAACACCAGGCTCAGGCAAGAACAGCTGTTGCGGCTCCATCCGCTGGGACGCCATGTTTCACCACCACCCCAAGTGCACATGAAGGCGTGCTGCTGTAAAGATGCAACCAAACACATTCACAGCGCCCTAACAACTCTATGAATTTTATGACACATCACCAGCACGCTCTCATCTCTGTCCAGCACTAAAGCCTTAATTATTGGACTAATTGCTACGGCTATATTCATCTCTCTCTGTAATCCTTTGGTGATTACATTTTGTGTTCAATACCAGGCTTATCCTTTAATTAAAAGGATTATTAACCTTTAAAATCGAGACATGTGGGATTAAACCCTCAAACGCTGGTGTCAAAACCTTTTTTTTTTTTTTTTTTTTTCGAAAGCAAGCTAAGAATGGGGTGCATCATTTCAATCATAATCAGGAGACTGTAGGGCTGATCAGATGTCTCATGGCTGCACTACATGTTAGCCTTTTCAAGGAGCTGATTTACAGCAGCTATAAGACATCATCTATATCTTCTTCCAATTAAAGTCTACAAAATGCTGACACATTACACCTGGCGGGCTAGCAATCAGTGCAAATAGATGGATAATGACAGAGATCTGACCACGGAGAATCTAAACAAGGTGAAAAGTGAGAACAAGGTGAAAGGGTGAATGAGTCAATGATAAAAAAAAAAAAAAAATTATAATACAGACTGAGATATTTGCCTTGGTAAGCTTTCGAGGCCTTTAAAGTCAAGAGCAAGCGAGTTCAAAGTTCAAAGTCAGCCTAAGTGGAGCGTGATTGAAAATCATTGGAAATCTTGGACAAATAAGAGTGTGCCTCAGACAGTGAAAGTGGTGGATCGGTTCACTCAGGGTTTGATGACATCTCATTGATCAACACACAGCCTATTCATGAACACCTGCGTGAGAAACTGTAAGGAGGAACACATGTTCTGTTTAGTATATGAATACATGAATATAAAAGATGTTCTGTTGATAACATCGGCGTCACGGCTGCTGCTTTGGTCACCCAATGCAACATCATTATGTCTGATCAATACCTGCCTTCATCAATATTTCGGTGGAACTATTTGGCACCAGTGAGGCGAATATGAACCATGATGCTGAACCGCTCCTCGGCTGTGTCAAGCAGTTAGAATCGAGAGCTGTTTGCCCATGCCAAAGCCACGCTGCATTATCCAGAGCAAGTCTTCATTTGAATGTCCTAATTAGTTAATTAGTTGGTGGTTAAGGATGATATGAGCATCTCATCAATCTCGCTATCTCTAAAAATAAACACCCTGGGACGGCAGTGGTGAGTCATTAGAATACTGATGACTGTGGGAAGTGTCTGTGAGGAAGAGAGGTCTGCTTGCGACACTCCATATTTCCACAAACCACCCGGCACCATAAAGAAGACTGAGGAGCTATTGCTGTGAGCATTGTATGGATGACAAGTCAAGCATGACTTAATGAGTTTAGTGAAACTCTGAGGAGCTCAATTAAGGTTTTTTCATGCGTAAATTTTGGGATCCATTTACTTGTTTATCATCGATGAAGGGAAATGAGAATTAGTCATGATAAGAGAGAGCGCTTTTATATTCACAAATGATTAAAATGAGTTTATTTTAAGAAAGCACCTGTTATGCCTTCAATTCTGAAGTGGCTTTTGTCGAGGTGGCTCTTTTCACCCTTTGTTTTCATGTAGTCTTTTAACAATTACTTTTGGGAAAGTAACAGCAGCAGTGTGAACAGAGAGTTAAGTTTGCGCTTCATTTCTGCAGCAGGGTATATGAAAGAAAGAGGGTAGAGGAGGAGGAAAGAATAGGTTAAAAATAGTTAGCATATGGCAGCGTATGATTGAGTTTCCAGGGCTGTGAAAATTCACTCTAATTATTCAACAGTATCCCTCTGTCATCCTTCCCTATATGCACTTTGCATGGAAGTACAAGTGACTTCAACTAATATACATAATTCTGCTACTTAATTGGCACAGATCGGGTGAAAGTGGGCTAGGAAAAATCCTTAGAGACTAATAGGGGCACATATCATTGGCTCCATCAGAACAGTAGTCCCATAGGTGATAGAAGTCAGCAAATATTTCATGAGCTGCACTATCAAAGTACCTCACCTCTGGAGTCCTGCGCACTATCCTGCGACGAACACTTCTGAAACAGTTGTGCTGTCAGGTGTATTTATAGCAGGCGGCCCGATGACTGATGCTAATGCCATGGAAATTATGCAGTGCACTATTGCTGTCATCACAATATGTTACGCTTAAACAGGAAGGTTAACTAAACTAGTCATTTAAGTTATAAGTGGGCCACTGGCGTATGTTTGCGTACGCAGATATGGATTATGCCAAGTGCCCCACTAACTCCAGCTCGTTTCATAGACATTATGTTAGATTTAGCCTTATGTTGATTTAAAAAATTTGGTGTTAGATGGGGGAGAAAAGGGGGATCCAAGGCTAAATAGATGATTACATTAAATCATCACTGAGAAAAAGTCAAAGGTTGCTCCTGTGCAGAAGGTGGACAAAACCCATACAAAAACCCACAAAAAGAAACCGCAACAGGAAGGAGGCTCACTGAAAGGGGTGCATAACAATTTAAAATGTACTTAAAGATACAACAACAAAAGCAAAGACAAATAAAATCCTAATGCGACAAAATCTATGTACCATGATCATCCTAAAGCTGGTATATTTGACAGGGCTGCTGCTGTGCAATAAAGTACCATGCATTAAAAAAAGATGAAAGTGCTATGATGCATAATCTGCTGTAACAAGCACCTTTCACTGCATGTAGTCAGGTTAACAGAGAAAACCTAAAAAGAAAAAACAACCCACAAACACTTAAAATGGAGTGTTGCGACTGGTGAGCGCAGCCATTCGCAGGAGTCATTAGCACTCATAATTAGCTCTATAAGGTTTCTTAATAGATAGGGAATATGAGGATATTTTCCAGGACTGGGTGCACCCAAGGGTGTCAGCACTGTTCACTCAAGATGCTTCTGTATGTAATTACGGAATGAAAATGCCACAACAACATAAATTACATAAATTTGAGGTTTGAAAACAGCCCGGATGAACAGCCCAATGGGTTGCTGCACAGTTCAGGTCATACATGACAACATACAAGGACAACTGTTGATTAAGAGCTTGATATTCACATCCCATTAGGTGGTTCCATTATTTATATGGCATCCTGTGGTTATGCAGCATTTAAGATGGTGATGGTATTTTTCATATAAGAAAAATAATGTCACAGCACTGACTGGAGGTTTAGCATATTTTAAGATTTGGCAGACTTGATAGCCTATGTTCCCTTTTAGCTGTACATAATATAACTGAAAATGGTATCTAGTACATTTATTAATGTATGAGATTAATTTTTTTTATCACTTCTTCTTAATGTTTAGCAGTCTAAATGGTATAATATACATGGAGTTTTTCTGATACTTCCGACAAAGACATTTTAAGCAGATTATCTCTGGATTTGAATGGGTTGAGAGGAATAACTTAAAGTATTTATTATTTAATTATCTTCCTTTAGCTGCTTGTTTTTTGCGTGCACCTTAAAAGTGAAAGAGGCTTAGTAAAGCAATATATCAACATACTGCGGAAACACAAAGACCAGAATATACTCTTAAGTTCACTCTTATTGAATGAAAAACAGTTAAGTTGTTGATGTTTTAAATCTTATTTATTGACATTTAATATGGTCAATAATGCTAATGCTCCTATTTTAGGTGAGTTTATCCAGTATTTATTACAATATCCTGTAGCTTTAGACATGAAGTACAAACCAGAAAGCTTCAAAATAAAAGCTTTCAGTACCAAAAATCTTGTCTGTGTTTACAGAGGTTAGTATGTGCCTGAATTTCACCTGTTACTCATTAATGCAATAACAGTGCATCATTTTTTAATTTCATGAAAAGTTCATCTGCCTTATTCTTCATGTGTACATGCTTTTTCAGGACACGGTAATAGAGAAAACGCTTCACCTGCCACACTTGCAGCACGAGAACATGCACATTTTCAGGTAATTCTAATCAGTGTGATGAAACATGAGGATAGATGAGTGGCATCAAAAACCAATCAATCTCCCAACATCTAAAATTATTCTAAACCGCCACAAAATTAAAATGATTGGTCCTTAGTCCTGTGATTGTGCAGTGAGCAGCGTTTTGGATGAAACTACACTCACTAAATAGTACACCACCACCATAATAAAAGGTTCACACTATATCAAAACAAATTGTGACCACTAAAGGAATCAATTTTTGACATTTCACCTCTATCTATAAAGAGTTCACCGACCCTGGCTCTTAAATTTACTGCTCCGTGCAGCCTCTATCAAAGTGTTTGTCAGCAACGCATTTTGTTGAAAGTTTTAGTGTAACACATTGCAGATCATGACATGTATGGATTTAATGGGCCCTTGAGCCATCCTTATATATATGTCATGTCGTTCACACAGGATAAATATCTTAGCTCTCGGTGTAATAACACAGGAGCAGATTTGCGGATGAGACCCCCATTGCTAATCTTAGATCTTCTCAAATCCTTCTGAATGAATCATCAAAGCTGTGGATGTCAGTACAGGCTTGTTAGTTGTTGATTCTTGGATTCAGGTAATCAGAGCCTATTTGTATTTACACTTTGATTCCAAAAGATTGAGACACATTTGCATGATGCAAGATAGTAAAGCTGTAAAATGTGAAAGGTTTAAAGTTCAGTTCAGTATGTTTTTGGCTTTAAAGAAAGTCAAGTACTTCATAATACTTCTTAAGGTTTTGAAGGAATGTGAGAAGTGTGGTAAGAGATAGGATACTAGTAAATAGAAAAACATCAAATATTATCCCAAATCTTTCTTTTTCAGGAACTAATACAACCCACATGCTAGTTTTCTTTTGAGAATCGAAGAGAAGAGAACTACTCAAGCTGAGGATTCCCTCTAAAGCAGCAGAGATGACTTTTTCCATGGCGGTGAGAGGCTGTTCTGTTAGCCCAAGGAGAGGGATCATGAGTACAATATTGACTTTAAATTACAGCAATAGCTGCTGCTCATGCTGTCTCAGGACCACGCTGCGGATCAAACACAAAGATCAGGCCAGGATTAGGAGAAAGCCACTGACAAGCACGGAGCCGCCTCTCTGCTGCGGCAGCACACACGCTCACGCAGCACCGCCCAAATCTCACACTAAGCTCTCCCCCACCCTGCAACATGTAACACACCTTACAGTCATCTCATTTGAATTTCAAAGCCAAAACTGATTACAAACAAAATTACCTAAACACAAGGGGTGAGGGTGGCTGGTCCTGTGTGCAGCCTTTGTCAGCATAGATCTATTCAGAGGACTAGAGGATGGCAGCATTTCCTCCCCGACTCTCACGACTGCTTACAGGATACAGCCGTGTTCTTGAAGCACCCTCTAACAGGGCTTTTATTTTCCTTTTCCTGGCAGTTAAACACAAATAACAGCATGGATGATGTGCTGGGATCCATTGTCTGTGCTCAGGGAGGAGTGCAGGATATGACTGGTGTGATAAATGATCACACCTTGTGCCTGGCATGACAAAGGAACTGCAGCACAATCTGCATGTGCTCCATCCTTTTGCCATCATTAGGTGTAATTGGGACTCATGGCGAGGCATGTTCTTTTTCTGCTGTGGAAGTATCAGGAATGGAGCTGCTGCTCCCTAATAGGTACAGAAAAAAGCTACAGAAGGGAGACACGTCCAGGCCACTGCTACAGCAGTAACACTGTGTCCTGATATCACACTTCTGGCCTAAATGGAATCTCAGCAAGATCTGTGCATGTGTCAAATCCCCTTAACTCTAATGTCAAACCAAGCCTATTGTCATGTCAGACTACCCTTTTTGATGTTGACCTTCAAGGGTGTGCACACAGGGGCCGTTATTGGCATCTGTCTGAGGAAGCCAGAACATGTTCCTTCACTATAAAAACAGTACTGATTACAGTGCTGCTCATTAGCTATAATGGGGATACATGTGGAATTTACAGCATTGTGTAACGAGGTTAAAACAACCTCATGAATCCTAGTATTCACGACACATTTTTTTTTGTTCCTGCAGCACTATTATTCATCATTAAGACAAGCATATCCAACTACACAGCTGAATATATACACTAAGTTGGAACTAAAGTGGAATAGTAAATGTGGAAGGGTAAATGTGTGTCCATGTTGCCCCCTGTTTGTCAATGAAATATTCCAAGACCCCCCTATGTGCTCTTTAAATGCAGTTAGAGTACTTTCTGGCAGCAACAGAAACACAAAGTCTTTGTTTCATGACCTCAGTCCGTGTATCCTTTCCCCTCCTTTGAATCAAAGCCCCCACACCATCTTTAGCATTTAGAATTAATTGCACAGTTATCCTCAAATTAATTCCTAACTGTTTTACAACACACAGAGAGAAAAGGGCAAACCAATTATTATTCTGTTTTCACCTTACAGAGGGGGATATTATGCAAATCATCTTCTCTACATGAGGAGGAAAAGGGGCTTTATTTTCCTCAGCAGATGCTACCTAGACAGTCTAGCATTCTGTGGGGGACAGGAAGTGGGGATGCTGTGAAGATCTGATCGCTCCACCTGGCTTCCTACTGACTCCATATCCAAGCAATAATAGAAAACACACATTAATTATTTATTTCAAGGAATCTTTTTTTTTTCTGTATCTCATGCTAGACAACTAAGGTTAAAAGGAATGTTCCAAGTGCTGTCTGGAAGTATTTTACAACTTCTGTGCTTACGAGCTAGAGGTGTTTCTTGATGGAAGACAAAGTCCCTTGGCTAGGCAGCCTTGCAAACTGTTTTATTTGCTACTTTCCCAGGAAGTGAATACATACTAAGACAGAGCAGTGAGCCTGTGAGCCAGACGTCAAGATGTGGCTGACAGGATAGCCACGAGCAATGCTGGGTTTCAGAGAGGACAGGCGGCATCTCGCCTCCCTGGGCTGCTCTGCACTTCTGACCACAGCGAGTGTTTATTAATCTGAGACCTTGAGACCTCAGAGAAGTTGCTAAATAAAAACTAAAACAGAGACACGCAGCATATCCAACTTCTTAACAGTCAAGAGCCATAATGCTTTGTGAGCTGATTTAAAACCAGCTTCTTCTTCCAAGGTGGTACAAACAAAAGCTTTAATGAGCTGTAATGATGAGCTAAGGTCAAAGCACTTATCATCTTTACAAATCAGGAGAAGATGTGCTCATGGAAATAAGCTCCCATGAGTATCCATCATCACCTCAAAAAACTGCATGCAGTGGCACAGCTCCAGGTGCTCCAACAAATTGGGCTTCCAATGTGGAATGGATCAAACGTCGGCTCAATATTCATTATTCTCTCCGACTGTGATCTGCTGCAGTTCTGCGAGCGGGTGCGGGTAATTGTGTACCTCATTGTGCACGTGTTTGGACCAAACTTAATCATGATGTCAGGCTGTTAATAAAAGGTTATTAAAGGAACAAAGATCCAGGTTTTACATATGTTAGGCAGGGGAGGTCTCGGGAACTCCTGTCTCAGAGGTAAACATGGGCCCTCATGACAAATGATGCTCATGCTGAGATCAGATAGTTAACAAGAAATCCCCTTATTAACCAGGTCTGCATAGATAATTGGCACTTGAGCCTCACATTTTGAATCTGGCCTGAGCGGTGTCATTTATCAAGAACCTGAGCATGCTGTCAAGGCTCCATAATAAGCTGCAGTAACTGATGAATCAAGATTAAGCACTAGATTGAGAATGAAGGAGGAGAAAAGGGGCTTTAGCCTAATATTCATAGCATTAAAGTGGTGATATTCCTCATAGAGAGGGATTAATGCAGTTTGAAAATCTGCAGTTGAAAACTGCCCCAGCCTGACTGCATCATGAAGAGTATTACCACTTTGCTCGGGTTTGTAATACTGATAAGAAATCTTCACATATTCAACACATATTCTTTTTGTATGAAAAAAGGTATTGTTACATCAGCTTCCATGAAGATTTCCTGCTCTGCAAATGATATTCTTTATACATATACAGTTAAATTGAAATTCTTAAAGTGAAGACATCGTTTCACTCTGCACCACCATGTGCTGAGTTGTAATGCTACTCTGCTACATGTGCTGCACACAGTGCTGAGAGTATCTTAAACAATGGGCTCCGAACAGCTCTGCTGGACAAACAAATTTCTAAATGAACCCAAGCATATTTTTCTGCATTACATTATTTAAAAAAAACCCAAACAAACTAATTAAAGTACTCAAGAAGGCGCATGTATCACAACATATACACCAGTAGAAATATCGAACCACAGTATCAGTCAACCGACACATCAGTCAAACTCTAAGCAAAATATCTGGGGGTTTTGAGCTGCTGTCAACCAGAACAAGAAATTTAAAAATGCAATGACAATTTGTTTTTCTGACAACTTATAGACAAAGTATTAGTAAAAAAAAAATATGAAAATACTTGACATAGTCACTGATCATTACCAGTTTTGCAGTGCTAAATTAACTTATTTTTCATTTGCTACGCCTTTATAAATATGATGCAAATGAGGCAGTAATAGATCTCACTGTTGCCTTCATTTAAAAACTAAGTGTTCTTCTCAGTTTGAGCAAATTGTTTTTGTTATAAAATATAATTTCATTAGATAAACAATGAAGAAGCTCATTATACCTATTACACCTGTACAAGTATATCAAGGAAAATCATAGTGCAAAAACGTAGCCCTTCCCCATCATACCTTTTTAATGTGGTTATGACTCTGTGTCTGAGCGCACATGTGTGTGTTCACCGTCCTTCTGTTTATCTCACTGGTATATAAGTGCAGATAATTACAGATAATGGGCTGGTGATCAGCTGCAGGTATGGGAGCCACCTCAGGCCTCGCCCAGCCTTGCACCTCCACCACTACCCTGCTCTGTCAGGCATGTTCGGCAGTGTCTCCTTTCCCTAAGTCTCCAGCTGTCCAGTGGGGTGCGCCAAGTCACAGCAGGAGTGCCTGCCTCTCCATCTATGGCCCATCTCTTTCTAGGACTGTGAGGTGTGTGTGTGTGTGTGTGTGTTTTGGGGGGTGGAGGGGGTCCTCTCTGTACTCGCATTACTCACTAGCAGACGGAGCATGCTGCCAGCACCCAGCATGTCCGCCCACACGCCCCTGCCCTGCCGGTTAGACCTCACGGTTGGAGGAGATGATGGAGAGAATCTGGGATCCTGGAGGGGGGTGGATCCAGAGGAATCTGAGAGACAGAGAAAGACAGACAGAAGCCCAGAAGCTTACTTTCATCCCACAGGCCGATCCTCGGACAGCCCGACCTTATATGGTAGTCTGAATCTCCTTGTTGGGTTTCTTTAAGAGGGAGCAAGAGGGGTGTGAAATGACAGCTGAATGACTTGCTTGGTTTTGTATTATCACTTTCACTTATTTCTGTGCTACTGATTCTATAGGCATCTTTCTTAGCACAAAAGCTTTATGATGGTATTTATGTTGAAAGTGCATTTCTAGTATGAAGCATTATTAAGAATACCACTAATACAGCGTAATACAGCACGAGTAACTTTACATAGTTATTTATGGAATAAATTTACAAAACCAGCAAAACTTGAGAAGCACTTTCTTCTACACGTCTTCGCAGCATGGGTAATATAAGTGAGTCCTAACTTACAAAGCAAACAGGACCACATTTTATATCCATCTTTTCAGCTTAACAGTAAGTCAAATGTTAAGAAAGCTGATTGTTGCTGAACTGTACCAGAATATTTGTAACAACTGGTTGGAAACAATTAAAAAAAAAAACAGAAATCACATAATGTTAATCATTAGCCCTGGGACTATTTTTTTTAACAATAAATCCTCATCCAAATATAAATAAGTAGAACTCATTACTACCAGCTGGTATTACTTTCATGTGCCCACAGGGGGCTCTAGTGTACCACAGATTTTACTGCTGTTAACTGCAGCTCAGAGACCAAGGCACTGATTGTGTCGAGAGTAGACCTTCTGAACTGCTACGCCATACGATTGATACAAGCATTAACCAAGCTTATGCACAAATCAGAATATTAGCATGCTATAACTGTGAAATGCAAAATGGGGTAAAACTAGTTAAAACAAAACATAAAAATACTCACAGCCTCGAAGAGGTACAAAAAACTGAAAAGTCTGAATATATATATATATATATATATATATGTGTATATATCACACCAGTGTGTGTGTGTGTGTGTGTGTGTGTGTGTGTGTGTGCGTGCACGCGTGCGTGCATGAAATTCCAAGGAGGTGAACAGTACTTGATGAGCTAGCTCTGGAGACCTCTGAATTTTAATGATGTTGGAGATGATATTGTGTGTCCTTCAGCTTGTTATACTGACACAAGCACTCCATAAATCATCATACCTAGCTATCGTAAAATCAATACCAAACTGCTACCTCAGCGCTAACCCGTAATAAGTTTTTCAGCCATCTAACAGCTTAAACTTTGCTGTAATGCCGTTCGACCTATAGGTTAAGATCAGAGCATGCTTAATTTGTTTTGTAATAGAGACTTTCTAATCCTTAATGAAGCGCCTATTAGGGAGGCTTTTGTTGGCACATTGGTGATCAGTTGGTGGAACAGCCACTGCAATTAAGTTTGAATCTTTGTCCTGGAG
>VUQI01000235.1:4780-30517 GCA_015106735.1 Paratilapia polleni | reverse complement strand
CTAACTTACTGGGTGGTATACCATAGAAGAAAAACAGAGATGAGAAAGGAAGAAGACAGCTCTTGGGTTAAGTTGTACAAAAAAAGAAGAAGAAGAAGAAGAAGAAGAGGAAGGTCCAGTCTGCGTAAGAGTGACAAGGATCCTCATTCACAAAGATGGATGGCTCAAATTTGGGGGGAGGGAAAGGGATTTCTTTTCAGCGTTATATATGGATCTATACAGGGGGCTGGTCAAGTGGTCTAGTTGTCTAGTTTTTCCAACATCTAACAGCAGTTTCTGTTCAGGCAGAAGCAAAACTGCACTGTGTAAATGAAGTGAGGCATCAGTGTAAGCTATCCTGGGGCAGTGATGCTGCTCTTGCAGAGAAAACGTTGGCTGTAAAATGCTGTGATGAACAGCAGACATTTCCAGTTCACAAGACTCCCAGTCTCTCCTGAGAGTCTGCTTCATCCCTATTATAGCCAATAATAGCCCATTGTAGTCAAATGCTCTTTCTCTTCACTGTGACTGAATGAGGACACATTATTTACTGAGAGGAGACAACGCTAATACACGGCTGCAGAAAACTGCTGACAGGAAGAGGGCAAAAATCATAGGTTTGCACTTCTTTTATATTTATAGTTATGTTTAATAACACCCCACAGTCTGCCAATACACCTCCAGACAACCTCCACAGTCGCTCTCAATGCCGGCTCAACTACAAAGTGTTGGATCTGAGGAGATCGGTGTTTTGTTTTGTTTTTTCCCCATTATTTACAGTAGGAGTGCATTGACACTGATGAGGTCACTCAGTGACATATGAAAATAAAGACACGTCTTCAAAGTGTTAAAACCTACATACTCTTTATGATCAGGCTATTTTGAAGGTAACTGATACAAAATTATGCTTTCACATTCCATGATATACATATAGGAACTTAACTTAAATGTATGATTGCAGTTTGTGCAGATAATGAGCAGTGACAAATTAAAATGTAAAAAAATGAACTAATTAAATGAGTCCTTTAATACTCATTAAAAGATCATTTCAATGGATAAAAGCCCTTTTTTCTGGAGCATGCCAACAGGGCAATGACTGCAAAATGCAGATCAAATCTTCACCGTATTCATCACTGAACACAGTTTCTGTAGGTATCTATTTTGTGCTTATGTCTAAAGGCATCTGAGACAAATGCCTCACCACAAATTCATACACCATTAATGCAGTCAGTGGTGCTGCAGCCTCAGAATCTTATTATCTTAGTTGGTTCAGCCTCATTAGCTGTTCTATGCATATTAATGGGTGGGAAATGGAAAACTATACCCCATTTAAGAACAAAACATGCTCAAAGTACTGGCTGCTTCTAGGTTATAGGACATAACTCACTCTGCAAATTGCTATCATCGGGCTTCTGGCAGAACCCTGCTGTTTTCTTTACCCAAAAGCCCCTTGTTCCCTCGCAGAGACAGAGTTTCATTAACCTGCACTGCATTCAGATGCCATTATGGCTCTAATTATGGCACATGCTCTTATGAGGAACTGCCTGGGTTCTCTGAGACTTTTATGTCCAGCTGTCCTGTCACCAAGGCCAGGGTCATCTCCATTGCTGCCGAAGATACAGACAGAGACTATGTGCTAATCTCCGATGCATTGAAGCTGGCTTTGTAGACTTATGCAGGCTTATCTATCATGGTCACGACTGCATTAGACATAAGACCTTAAGTTTGTAGGCACTGAAGTAGAAAGAAGAGCAAATTAAATTCTTCTCATCTACCTCCTCAGCTGTGTCCAGATTGCATCAGTTAAAAAAAAAAAAAAAAGAGGATCTCTTGCGGATAAAACTAGCATCTAGCAGTGCAGGGGTAAGTCTTTATGTTCTGTTTGTTCTCCACGATAAAAAGAAAATGTTGTTATATAGTTTATCTATCTCCATTTAATTGTTAATAAAGTAACCTAATTGCAGGTTTTTGCCATTCTAGACTCAGCACATCTGCCAACAGACCAATGGAGACCTTAGCTTGGGAAACAAATAAAACCTCTGTCCAGTGTCTCATTATCCATGAAACTATCTTCTTGGCTTCCTCTGTCTAATCAAAGAGAAAGGAAACACAGGAACAAGCTGAAAAATTCCAACATGAGGGAGACTGAAACAGTTCCCTCAGCATTGAGCATTGCTCGCTCACAGCAGATAGTGAAGGTAAGAAGATCCTTTGGCAGGTGCTTTGGGCTGTCAGAGCTGTAGATGAGCTCTGCTGCTGGATAACATCTTGCCAAATGCTCGAAGCTTGTCAGTTAACAGTCTGCCAGAAAAAAAAAAGGTGGACAGTTACTAACCTCTCAGAGAAAAGACAAAGACCAACAGCAAGTTTCAAGCCATAAAAAGAAAGTTTAGACTTCCTTGAGTAAAATAATTTCCAGAATTGTCACAATGATTAACTTCAAGATAAAATGGTGTGATGCATTTAAAGGGAAAGCTGCAGGGAGAGTTTTTTAAAAGCTTCTCAGCAATGTTTTTAACAGTCATAAGATATGCCATAACATATGGCAATTACAACCCTGTTTCCAAACACATTAAGACCCTTTGTAAAATGTCAGTAAACCTGTAGTGCAATGATTTCCAAAACATTAAACCCTATAGCTAACTGAAAATAGTACAAAGACAGCATATAAAATGCTGAGAAATATATGGTTATTTTGAATGTGATGCCAGCAATGTGTTTTGAAAAAGTTGGAACAGGGGGTAGGTTTGCTGCTGTTTGCATCACCTCTCTTTTGGGAACTAAAGAGATCAGCTTTGAAAAGCTGTAGCTGTAGCTTTGAAAGGATTTCAGCTGCTCAACATTTGAAGGCCTTCTTTGTCATATTTTTCACTTCATATTGCTCCAAATGTTTTCAATAGGTGACAGGACTATACTGCAGGAAGGACAGTGCGGCACACAGACCTTTTAACTATGGAGCTGTGCTGATGTTAAACATGCAAAATGTGGTCTGGGATTGTCTTGCTGAAGGCCTTTGTGAAAAGGACAGTTGCTCCAAAACATGCAAGTATCGTCAGCATTAGTGGTGCCTTCACAGATGTATAAGTTACTCATGCACTAATGCCCCCTTATACCATCACAGATACTTGCTTTTGAAGTGTGTGCTGATAACAAGCTGGATGGTCCCTCTCCTGTTTTCAATTTTAAATTTTGATTCGTCAGACCACAGGACAGTTTTGCACGCCCCAGTCCATCCTAAATGAGCTCAGGTCCAGAGAAGGCATTTGTGGAGCTTGTTTATATATGGGTTTTTCTTTACATACTACAGTTTTAAATTGCATTTGTAGAGGCAGTGACAATCTTTGTTCACTGACAATGGTTTTTAGAAATGCTGCTGAGCCCCTGCAGTGACAATTGAAAAGGATAGTTTTCTTTAAATCCAGTGGATCACTGCCATTCAGTATTGGTTTTAGAGAGATTCCCCTGGATTATCTAAATTATATAATGTACTGGAAAATATAAAATTGTTTGCAACTTTACCTTGAAACACTTAAATCCTAAGACACTGTCCCGGGATGCTGTTTCTATGCACATTAATATTACTGACCTTTTGCCAGTTAACCTAATTATTTGTATCCATGATCCAATAGATATTTGCTTTTTAGCATTACACAACTATTAAAGTATTGTGTTGCCAGTGTCCCTCCTTTTTTGAAACGTGTACTTTCAGCTGCTCCCTTGTCACAAAGGGTCGCCACAGCGTGTAGCTCTGCACTTAGCACTTGACAAGTACCAAGAAAGAGGGCATTAACAGTTTCTGATGTGTAATGGGGCTATTATTTAGCCAAAAGAACTAAACATTAAGTTCTTAATATACTTAACTCGTAGCTCTTAATGTTAAGTTAACAATAATAAGTTAATAATAGTAAGTTTAACCAATGCCAGTCCCAGCTGACATTGGGTGAGAGGCAGTGTATAGCCTGGACAGAAAGACAATCATTCATGCTCACATTCACACCTAAATCCAATTTAGAATAACCAATTAACACTAACATGCATGTCTTTGAAGCAACACAGGCACAGAGAGAATAGGCAAACTCCACATAGGAGGTTCCTAGCTGAACAGCAGGTTCAAACCAGGAACCTTCTTGCTGTGATGTGTCAGTGCTAACCACTGCACTGTCATGTCACCTTCATCTTCCACATATATTCAA
Source organism: Paratilapia polleni (assembly GCA_015106735.1). Taxonomy (NCBI): domain Eukaryota; kingdom Metazoa; phylum Chordata; class Actinopteri; order Cichliformes; family Cichlidae; genus Paratilapia; species Paratilapia polleni. Next base: position 26,345 of record VUQI01000235.1, on the reverse strand, counting down.
TGCATAAAATAAAAATAGGCTATCAGTTAAACACTTTTCAGTAATACTGTTTTAGGTGGTACAATGGGAGTTGTGTCTGATTAGCAAACCAAGTTTTTTTTTGCCATGGGCCAGGTATATTTACCTTGTTGTTGGTGTTCTTTGTTGTGATGAACATTTGTTCACATGCTGCATGGATTCAATTCAAACATCCTTTTAGCAGGTTACGTAAATTACTATGGTTATTGTATTGTATATATGGTTATTGGCTATTTTTCTTTTATATTCTCTGCAATGTTTAAATGTACCACAATAATACAGTGTTTGTGTCAGTTTATATGAAAAAAATGCCATTTCTGTTTTTAGTAGGACTGATGAACAAACTTTTGGAATTTTTAAAATAGCGTGGTATACCTATAAGCTCTCTTAAGTTGTTATAATTAATTAGTAAAATTAACTGAGAAATTATAAATGGAAATAATCATTACTGATATCCTAGATGAGTACTGCGACACAAACTGTATGCCACTAAATCACTGATTCCACTGACTAAAGCAATGAATCTGACTTACTGACCTGTTTTTATTGGGCCTCATAGGGAAACAGGCCTCATAATGTTTACATATGTGACTGTTACTGAAACTTCAATATGAGCTGATAGATCTGTAAATCAGTCCAGCTTCTTACTTTTAATGACACTCCATTTAGAGTGTCAGTTTAAGAACAAGCTTTTGTAAGAGGATGCCTTTCTATGGATTTGCATTACTAATAGACAAACTATCTGAATTAATGTGACCTTATGATTGAAAACACAGCTGAAGTGTATGCACTTGCAATGTGCAACACTAATTCCAATAAGCCCTTTTCCTATCTAAATAATTTTGCTTTAATTATAACCGCTATAACAATGAGCCACAGTTAGATAAATAAATAACTTCACTGTCCTCCCTGGAATTGTGCTGATGCGGAGGCCTGCCTAGGCATTATAAACCTAATTAGCAGAAGATTACTATGCAGTGTGCAAGGCTGTGGTCCAGAAAGACATCATTAGGTCTTCTGATGGGGATATGCCTTCAGCACATTGATTGTTTTTCGCTCCAAGAACAATGCAGATTGCAGACTTTATAATTGGGCTTTCAGGTCACTTGTGACTTCACTTCTACTATGTGTGGTTGGTGATCTCCATTCAAACAAAAAGAAGCTGATAACAAAAAGACATTCCCACTGAGCTCATGGAATTAAGAGAATGTTCATGGATTAGGAGCCACACCATAAAACCCCAAGAACTACACAACTATTCAACAGAAATACATGATAAAGCCATAGATGCAATCAGATATTCTTATAGCAATAACAGCAATATTGTTTGGTTTAATTAAATGTTTTATGGCCATTACATGTCAAAAGTGGTCTCAATGAGAACTGTCAACAAAAAGTTTTTACCAATAACACTATCAACATAAATATATTTTTATCTATGAATTTTTATCATACTACATGTTAGTGTCTAAAGGTGAATACAGGCTACAGTACTCTGTTCATGGACACAAAGGACACTGGAGACAAATAAATGATGTCCAAAACATTGCCAATAAGGGTTAAATGATGTTGATAGAGCTGCCCTTTAGCGAAGATGGTAAGAAAAAAAAAATTACTCTGCTTTCATTTTTACTTCAGGCTTTTTGAAATTTTGGAGATGACTGAAGAATTGTTTTCTGCTGGTGGTATGAATGAGCTATGCATTTACCATAGTACATACAATTAAATCAAATAAGCATCAATATAGCAACTGACTATGAAACTATTTTTTTAAACTCTGAGTTAATTCTCCTGAGGAATCCCGAGGTGCCTTCAGCTCACTAGTGGTCTGAGTCTGTCCCAGATGTCAAAACTCTTCTGCCTTTCCCAGCTACCAAGAGCTTATGACCAGGTAGAATATAGACTGAGTGGCAACTGAAGAGATATGCCTCTAAGCTAAGCCCCCTTTTTAAGCACGATTGTCAGGTGCATTGCGTGAATCACTGCCAATACTTCACTGCCTGTCAAACTCTATTTTACTTTTACTTCACAGGACCGTGTGGCACTTGAAAACCTTCACTGCACCTGACGCCCAGCTCAAACGGAGGAGATTCACTATATTCTCAGAGAATATTACAGTTTCGTATTTGCAGGTGGGGGATTGCAGTATGAAGCAGATTAATGCCAACAAAACATCATCTGCAAAAAGTTGCCAAAGCTGTGAAAATGTGAACCATATACTGTACCCGAAAGAAGACAAAGAGAGGGAAGTCCTTCCAGAAGCATGTGTCAACACTCAGCAACCATCTTTGTAATAACTCTCTGCAGTTATTTTGAGGCCCCCATCTAAATGAATAGGGAGAGAAACATAACTTTAATTACCGCAACATAAAAATGTATGTATAGAATCATTAGTCAAAATCTTATTTAAAAAAAAATGCTTATAAAAGTTTCCCAAAAATAAAGTTTAAAAAAATTATACTGACACTACATAAGCTTACACACTATGGCCTAATTTACTGATCCGACTGATCAACACTGAACAAATGCCACACAATTTTATGTTATGATTACAGGGAAATTAAAAAAAATGTTAAGACACAGATGTATGAAACTACCATGAACACTATTAAAATATCATGAAAAGTGTTTTTAAAATTGTAGTACCAACAATGTGGACCTGAAAAAAGAAATATGCCCAGGTGAGTTCACTGAACTTTCCTTCAGTGAAAGTTTTCAAAAGCCAAAATAATCTCTTCTCCTCTTTTCCCTTACTTTCTCCCACACCAAGGTTTATTTCTGAGGAAAACACATAGGCCTCCTTTGTCAGCTTGAGAAATGCTGGTTCTTGGGATGCCACCACAACACACACCCACATCCTTTTGTCCACAGTTCAGAAAAGCTATCTGTGCAATGAAGGTTTGAGGAGTGATTTGAATTCCATGATGCCAGCCCCATTCAAGATGAAGAAAGAATTTCTCCACAGGTGGTACCTGATATTGAATTTATCTTCACGGCTACTTTAGGCTTTAGCATGTCTTTTTGCTTATCAACTAATTCAACTTCACAACTCTACTACTCTCTTTACCAAGTGACATAAGGCAATAGGTCCATCCATCCATCCATCCATCCATCCATCCATCCATCCATCATCTTCCCCTTATCCAAAGTTGGGTTGTGCTGGCAGCAGGCTAAACAGGGTATTCCAGACGTCCTTCTCCCCAGCAACACTGTCCTGTTCATCCTGGGGGATCCCAAGGCATTCCTTGGGGTGGGTCTACCCCGGGGTCTCACCCAGTTGGGCATGCCCAGATACCTCCTGGGAGGCGCCCAGGAAGTATCCTTACCAGATGCCCAAACCACCTCAAATGGCTCCTTTCAACACAAAGAAAACCCTAATGAAGTGGAAAATTCAGAATTAAATAACCTCACCTGGAAGTGGGAAATTGGGACCCCCTCCTGGAGCCAAACCCAGGAAGAGTTTTCGAATGTGAACGTCTGGTGGCCAGGCCTGTATTCATGGGGCTTGGTTGGGCACAGTCCGAAAAAGAACACGGATCCGCCGCCTTCTGGGCTCGCCACCAGCGGGGACAGGCATTGGGTTTGGGTGCAGCATCAGCTGGGCGGCAGGCAAAGGTGTGGGCCTCGGTGTGTTGACTCTCAGCGTCACAGAGCTAACGACGATAGCCAGAATCGCTCTTGTTCTCCATCCAGACTGTTTTCCTGCAAGCAACCAAAGCTTGCTCAAATGTGATTGGTTGATAGAATTCAGATTACAAGTGGAGTACAAACACTACTACTCGAAGTACACCAACACTAGGTACATGCAAACACACAGTTTATTATGGACAGTTTGTTATAAGCGCTGGTAAGAAAATGAGATTGAAAACAAAAGGACTTATCACATACAGTACTTCTCTAAATATTATCAGTGAAATGAGAGCTGGCCCTGAGATTCAAGCAGCAGCACAGAGTACTGGGTACATGAATCCATCAACGCCTGGTATCTGGTTCAGAAATAACCTCACTATCACCATAGGAATGATACTGTTACAAACTAATTTTCAGCTCAAGAAGGCCATTCCTCCCAGTCACAACTCTCTAGATTTCTCCTCTATTACTCACGTGAGCACAGGAGTCCCCCAGAAGAACTATGTGGTCCCCATGTGCCGCCCTCTCCAGGTGCCTGTGAGACCAGACACATATATATATATTCTTCCTGTTTTGATTTATGCACCTCCTTTCTGCTGTAGGTCAAAAAGGCAGTTCTTAAACCAAACTGTTCAGTGTTGGAGGCATCAAAATGAATGTCAGGATAACATAGTCACACTCAAATTTACACTTTAGGGCTTTAAGGTCATAAGAGCAAAAAAATATAACTATAAATATTCTAATGCTCTCTTCTGTCTCCTGCTTGAGTTGCGTTTTGTTTGCTTACTTTGCATTCCTCTATGTGTGTTCATAAGAGAGCATGTTTAATCAGCTTTGCTTGCTGCCCTCCTAGCTGGACTCACCCATCATATGTCTGTCTCCTGCACTTCGTTCTCTCTGGCTGCCGTTTGTAACAGAACAGTACAGCCCCATTTGAGGTATGATAATCAGCTGATTAGCCAGCGAAGTCCTTCTCCCAGAGGCTCCTTTGTGTGCAAAATCCTCACACTCAATTGACATGTGGACATCATCAAGCTGATGAAATGCAATTGTAATGAACAAGTGAGGCAGAGCATCTGCAGTGGGACCCTGAACAAAAAGGACCCTTCCCTCCTGACATGCTAATGCTGAAAGCTGCTCTCTGCCTGTACTTCCCGTGGGTCCCTCATGGAAATGTGAAGAGATGCATATTCAAACCAGTGCCTTCTGAGGGGGCTAGATCTACGAAGAGAGAGATGGAAGGAAAAAACCCAGTGTGGACTTGGCCAAATGCTAATTCTGAGACAGATTATATTGCATCACGCGCAGTAATGATCTGACAGTTCATTTGTGAGGAGAGTTCAGGATCTGAGGTTTAATGCTTGGGTGGACGCAGGTGCTGAGCCCCAGCTTCTCAAAGCTGTCAGAGGAAGGCAGGGGGCTGCTGTCAAATTATCCCAGTTAAAAAGGCTGAGGAGCCTGCAAATATGAAAGACATTTAAGAAATTAATGCATTCGTATTCAACACATATTGCAACAGTGTTTCATTAGAGGTGCTCTGGTCATATTAAAACTGACATCTGACCTTTCACATTTCTCTGAGGCACTCTGAAACATTCTTATTACATACATGCATAAGTCAAAGAGAAGGCAATTGTGATAACTAGCAATAATTGAACAAACTGACATTTTAGCACCATTGTTTCCCTATTATTTGTTCTTTTTTGCATTATGCTAAAGAATAATTATAAAAGCTGTATATATGAGAGTTTATTTGAGAATGGAGGTTATGTGACTATCACACGCTATCATTTCATCTCCTCATTGTTTTGTCTTATCAAGGAGATTTATTGTATTACCATTGCTTCTTTGTTGCTGCATAATCTTGCCTTGATTATGATAAGCATGCATAATGGAGACAAATTCTATACAATTTCCCTGATCAACATTTTCTGCTTTCATGCATAAAACATTTATCATAAACAGACACAAGGAGGAAAGTCATGGGGGCTATCAAAGTCAGGATTTCATAAATTAAGCAAGAACATTTCTCAACACCATATTTCCGGCACACTACAGCTTGCAAAGTTTCTCTGAGTAGATCAGACTTTTTCCAAACAGTTATTTGCACAAGAAGTACAGAATTGTGATATCAAATGCAAGTACAGTTGGCAGAGGTCAAGTCAAATAAACATACTGATGATGCCATACATATTGTTCTATAAGGATAGATGTAGGTCATTACACCTATGGCCTCCAGCTGAGCCGTTTTGTGATGACAGGACCTCTGGGCTTGGACCTCAGAGACAGAGCAAATGGGCAGTCAGCAGGCCCCCTGCTTTCTGGGCCTTTTGGGTCGCTGAGGTGTCAAAGTAAGAGGGGGTCATAGACCCTGAAATCTAGCCTCACACACCTCAACACCATCCCTAACCCGGTGTAAGCACAACTAGACCCTAGGCTCTGAGGTGGGCTCCCTCCCACCAGGTGTTCAGGATGGCATACATGTCTTCAGGGTATGGAGTGCTGCTGGCTGCCCGGGACTACACATGGTGCTGGGGGTCAAACATGGAGCCACGCTGGACCAGCTGTCGCTTTGCCGTTTGCTCCAGCTCTGAGCTAGGCCCGTTGGAGGGGGCCAGATGCGCAACTCAGTCACTCTTCTACAGCTCACTGCAACATAGGTTTTGCTATCTGACCTCAGTGCTTTGGCATTATTTTGCCAAAATCATTGCAGCTAATAAGCAGACATGTTATGATCATTGCCAACTTTGGTTCTCTGCATAACAGCACAGAGTGTGAACACAGTTCCAGTATTCCTCCAATAATTGACACGGTCACAGTTCTGTGTTCACATTCGGCGTACAAGGGCATCCATTAATTTGAAAAGGCTAAGCTACGATGCTCACACATGTACGCACCTAGATCACAGACTCCGCACTGCTTTGGAAGCAGCAGCACTCCATCTTCTGTCTAACTGCAGCTAAAAGCATGAAAGCAGCAGTGAGATTTCATTTGGCTAACTGACTGAAGGCACTGAGGGAGTAAAGCTCGCTGGAGAGATTTATACATCTAGTCTGACGCCTCCTGCTCCCTATAATAGAACAAAAGCTTGTTGTCTCTTCCAATTACAGATGTCAAAACGCTTATTTTGAGGGTTGTGATCTTTTCCCTTTTAATCTGCAAAGATAAAAGGTCTCAGCTTCATTAGCATGTGTTCTCTCCCCCCAGACTCAGATTCCCTGCAAGCAGCCAGCTCAGCCTTACAGACTATTACCCACTCTTGGGGCCATTAAGGTCTAACATTAATGATGTGTAATTAGCATATGATGACAAATAATAACAATGCACACCCATTCAATGTAATGGGGGGTAGGATAATAACATGGAATCCCACTGTTTCAAGCCTACATAAACCTCACAATATCTATGTTTTATTGCCTACGCTGTTGTTCATAGGTATAATGGAGTGGGGTGTACTGCATGTGCATAAATTATTCAAATTAATATGTTTATCGAGAAATATCACAATTACAATACATCAAAGTGCTTAATCTGCAAAAAGCCTGACTGTAGTTTAATTATGCTCTGCAGCAACAGAGGTAAATTTTGATCTGATTTTGAGAGCTGCAGCTTTTTCATGTATTCATGAAAAAACGAGTGAGATTTTTGTTAAACCTTAAAGTCCACCATGCACAGAAATGTAAACCCAGTTTTCTTAATGGGTTAAATATGCAATGGGTTAAGTCTTTTCTTAAGTCTTTCTTTAGCTCATCCCACCTACTGTATATTCTTAATTTATCTATTAAAGATAATGACTGCAAGAACTCAAGTTAAATGGAGGGGTATTAGTAGACAAGTGATCAATTATAGTGTAGAACAGAGGCAAAGCAATCAGAAGTGACAGACCGTCTTCAAACGGCTCTTCTCATCCATTAAACAGGCTGCCTGTTTGTGTCAGCTGTGGGTCTGGAAGAAAACCATACAATTAAAGAGACCCCGCATGTTTACGCACACACATTCATATGCAGCTCCAACATGGAGCATCTTGTATTGTGCTTTGTGTAATGCAGCACACGATACATTTTTTTAGTTTCCACATCTGTCACAAAACAACCCATCACCAATTATGCTGAAGCACAAACACGGCCGTTTTTGAAATTTGTCGGTTACCTCCTGTAAAGAAGATGGTGGGGCATCTCGGAATCAAACTAATCAAAGCACCTCAAAAGTAGAAACTGAATGAATATATTGACAAACGCAAAAGTGAGGTGCCGTTGAAATAAACAAGTGTGAGATGTTGTGAGACATCCTACTGTCTTTGTGCTTTAAATGTGAATGGTGAAGTTTTAAAAATGACCCTTTTCTTTTGAAAAAAAACCCCCCATCACTTAAAAAAGGATTTCTATACAGTAAATGTTACCAGTGTTTTACTGGTCACTGATAACTGTAAAGCCAAGTAAAGACAGGCAGCTGTAATATCATATCTACCACAAGATTATTAAAAGTCTCACTGTAAAAGGAGAAAATATTAAAATGTAGAAATGCATGAAGGAAAAGGGTAAAAAGAAAAACACAGATTTTGGTTGTTTCAAATGGAATTTGCTGTCTGGGAACACACTTATTCTCGTTTTTCAAGCAAGCAAAGCAGGGCTATGCGAAGCCCTGTTTACAGCGCCCAGATCTCAAATTGACTTGCTAATGTTAACTTTTATTCCGTTGCCATGGGTTACCATGTCGTGTGATTTGACACCGAGCTACAGGCACTGCTGATTAGTAGCATCCAGTTCTGTCCATCTCTGTGCATCACTGAACCATCTGGTCATTTATTCACTAATAAGCCCCTAATGGCCCAAATATTCAGCGGCCTGTCATTGTGACATGGCAGAAAATGCCTACATCTTTCAACTCGCCTTGACATGTTGCTTGTTTCACATCAAAACTCGTCATTTACAGGAGAGAAACTCAGAGGGGTAAAAACTTGACCTAATCTGCAGTGTTAACACAGAGGCAAGGAGCTTTGTTATCTGCAACACTGACTGAAAGGATGTTAATGCATTCATCCTTCTCCACTTCAAGATCTTCTTTTCTGCCACAGGGAGAAGGATATGAGTGCTGTCAATAGGAATTTGATTATGCGCACATTGATTCTACACTCAAAGAGGAAAGATTATGCGCAACTCAGACCGTAAGATGCTGCGAGAGAATGCAACACACGGCTCATGGTTGTGCAGTGTGTTCACGTCCGGCCTGTCATTTGTCACCCAAAACATTGACTTTTTGCCATAAATATTTCCAGATGAACAAAGCCAGCTGGGATTGTAATTAGTGACATGCTACCATAAATTTAACCTTTCCTGGGACACTGGTGGCAACCAATTAACTAGCCATTGAATAAAAAATATCCTCAATTATCTGTCTCATTATGGCTATGTTGGCCTGCATGTGTAAAGAGCAAAGACAATGACCAACAAAAACAAGTTTTTGTTTTTTTATGTTGACATTTTTCTATTTACATTTAAGTAGTTCAAATTAATTAAAAAATCTCATTCATTATAGTCGTAGCTTGATGTATGAATATGAGGTGATCACTTATCTCGTGTGTGAGAAAACATGAAACCACCGGAAAAAAACGTCATAAACAAATAAGATGCTTTAACACAAAATTCTAAATGAAATCCTAAAACAACCCTTTTCTCTATCATTGGTCTGATTGGAGTGGGAATGTGCTTCACGTTGACCGACTGGTTGCAGAACCCCTCTGTCAACTTAACTAGCAGCCCAAGATGGTGTGAATGTATACTTAACTCCCTGTCACTTAGAAAGGCATGCACCCTGAGTCTCCATCAAGACGAGCTAAGTAAGATGGAAGACGAGCAGGCTTTGGCTGGAAAGGAGACGGGAAATGCCACCTTTGGTGAACTCGCCTGGGACCCAAATCTCTCAGACTTATTTGAATGTTGTGCTAAGGGTGAGAGGATACAGAGCGTGTGTCTTTCACTTTCTATTGTAGAAATGTTAGGGTATGGCTGTTTGAGGGATTTACTTCATACTGGAAGCATTCACAGGAAAATCCCTATTCTAGCTCATCTTTTCCCTGTTTAAATCTCCTACCATGCATTGGCATTGCAAACTACACCACGAGGAGAGGAAATCAAATCATCTATGTCTTAAACCATCAGGGTTCATACAAAAATAAAGTTGAAACCAAAGCCATCTGATAAAGGAAAGCAAGGGGAAAATGTTTTATGTATGCAGTGCAGATTCAGAACAGAATATGAAGCAGAGTATATGTTTTGAGTCCACTTTTTTACCACTTATAATTAACCAAAGTATTCAAATACAAACAGTTGAGCCTGTCTGATGCCACTGCAGCTCTGTGGTCTAATTTATGTAAACTTGTTCCATTATATAGGCTGCTGAGAGCATCATTAAGGTTTGGCTTGGTTTTGGGACTCCTTTAAAGCAAACCTACAATAAAGCACAGCCAGCTCATCTCATTTGCTCCGTGTGTTGGATGTGTATTCTAATGAACGGCTTACAACAATGTGACCTGCCAGTGCAAATAATTAACCTTAAGTGAAACCAATTACATACTTTTCTGCCATCGTGAAAGCCTCCAAAAGCAATCATGTATGGCTTTCTCCAAGAATGTTTTGCTGATAAAGAAACTAAGTAGAGCATTCGGGGCTATTCTGTAGCAACAAATGGACACTGAGAAGTCTCTTTATGCTCAGAGAGATATCTAAAGAGGAAGAAGATAAACAACAATTATACTGCTCTCCCTGTCAGCACAGCATGCCTTGGGTCAGTCCATTAGAGATCACTGTTTGGTGCACTCTTGTGCTGGAATAAGAAGTGCGCCCGTTTGCGGCCAGGCTTTTGACTGGCAGTTGGGACCTGGAGACTGTGTGTGTTGTGAGCTGCCTGCGAATGCAGACGGGGGATATCCAGACATAAACTTCTGCTGTCAGCATGGGCAATCATGGCACTTCATTGTCCAGCAGCATCATTACAATATGGTTATCATCTGAGCTTGAGTCTGACACCTTCTCCAGGACCTCTCCAATCACCCCCATAGTAGGCTTCAGTACCAGGCAGTCAGGGCAAATCTCTGCTTTGTGCTTGTCTGCCTTAATAGACTGGATGTCACTTCTGCCTGTGGAATGTGCCCGGTCTTCAGCTGTCAGTCAGAGGCGCGGGTGTCAGGCCGGAGCGTGGCTGGAGCCGTCTGGATTAGAGGGTAGTTACCATAGCTGTCAGATTACTGACAGCCTGACACCCCCTCTCCCAACTTCCTTTTATTGTTTCTTTGTTTCTCTCAAACATCCTCCAGATGGGAGAATTACCAACCAGAAGAGAGAGGGAGAAGAGAGAGAGATAGCGAGTGTGGGGGTGGGGTGGGGGGTGGATACAAAAGCTGAGGCGGGTTTTAAAAGTTCTATGCCACGTTAGTTTTGTGATGAAGTAAAGCGTGCTTGGTAGATTCCCATAGAGAGAGAACGAAGGGGAGAGAGGATGAAAGAGAGCATTACACCTATTCCCACCTCTCCTTGTTATCTTTGGTATTCATGTCAAGATAGGTGATTGTGTTGGTCATTAGTGCTCCTATACCCAACAGAGTGTCTTAGTTAGTACCTTTGAGGGAAGCTTAATCTTCACCGAATATTCACCTCTATGACTGCACCTGCCTCATTCATCTTGAGATATGTTGGAAATGTTCTTTAATTTCTCTTTCTTTTTGAGACAAATGAACTGGCTTAATGTAGAGATGTAGACAGGCATGATAAAAATCACTTATAATACGATAACCTATAATGAATAATGGAATCCTTCATGGTTTCTGGAAGTATTTTAATGATTGAAGAAACTGTGGGTAGGCTACGGGTCAGCACTTGTCTTTACATTTTTTTCATTCCCTCTCATTTCACTGACCCTGAATGGGCGACACTGTCATTCTGCCTTTTCCAAATGAGCAGCAGACTAATGCCAGACTCCACATTAGCAAGAGAGATGAAGACCACATCCCACTATCTGGTCTGTTTAAAAGAACAGCACAAAAAGGGGATTTTTTATTTTTATTTTAAATATTAAACAACATTTCACTTGACCGAGCTGTTAAAGAAATGCTAAAACATATAGAAAACAAACTTGATTGTAAAACAATATATTCTAACCTGCTCCAACTTCCAACAGCCGCGAGCAGTGAACTTCAGAAACAATTACAGGGATGTTAAAATGAAAGGAAATGAGGTCTTATGTTTGTAAAATACACTGATACACTGCTTCAGCCTCTGGCCGTCGGATTCTACCATAAAAATAACCAAAGGCAGATTACAGTTTGCCCTGACCTCCAATCTCCTCTAACAAGCCCGGCTACTAAAATCAGCTGTGCCGTCATGTACGGGTAAAGATAATGAGGGCGGCTGCCTGAGGAGAGACTGAATGCAAAACAATTATAGTTAGTTACAGGACCACAGGTTAATATTCTCTCATGTCCCTCTTCTCACACATTCCCTTTTGTCTTACATCAATCTTAATGAAAGTTATGAGACCTGTCCACAATGATAAGCAGCCACTCAGGCGTACTCTGTGTCAAGGCTCCCACATTATACCTCCCTTTCAGCCTATGTTTTGCATAGCCTAAAGCATCTATTAAAATCCCCTTGTAAAATTCATAAAACAAAAATGTGGTGGGTCAAGTCTAGAGGGAGCCAAAGTAAGCTGCTTATTAGCAGGGAGTCGAAAACACAGATCCAATTACAGATCCTGAACAAGGAGCACTAAGAATCAGCATTGGGGAATAAGTATTTTCCTTTTCTCTTCCCTTCAATTGGCCTAGGTGCAGAGGAGAGAGAGAGAGAGAGAGAGAGGTATCAGAGAGCAAGATCCACGAATGGTAATTACAGTGGGAGTGTTTAGTGCATGAAGCCAGAGTTGGAGCCATTCAAGTACAAACTCATGTAAATCTTCACTTTGCTTCAGATAGTAAATTGGTCGGGTTTAAGAGGAATCCCAGATGGAGAGGAGGAGAGGGGCTGCGCCAAGAGGAGCCATGAGCTCCAGAGATATGTAAAGAATCTCTGTCTGGAATTTAAAGGGCTACAAATTAGACCTGACATTAGCCTTTTTCTTTTACAGAGCCAGCAGAATGTGAATGAAACAGAATAAATAACTATAAGACGGCTTTCCCCCCCTTCTTATAAGATGACATTAATCCTTTCATGTGCAATGACAGCTTACAGGGTTTGACCCTCTCCCCAGACAGCCATATAAAGCCAGGAGATTTCTTAACATCCCACCAAGAACAAGCTTCTGTTAATAAGAGGTCCTGATAGAGGTCTCCACCCCACATTTAATACCCCAGTTTACACCAACCTACCCTGCTCAACATGCTCAACAGATGGTTCTTATTAATAAAATACTGCAATTTTTAATTCACTTTAGACTTTTAATTTTAATGTGAATCATTCTGTATCTGTAACAAGCAGACAGCACTTTTATACATTTTTTTCTTCCTGGGTAGTGAAGGCTGAAGTGTCTCTCAAGCGTACAATAGCGTGAGCATTTGAGCCCTTTGAAAGAAAAAAGATCAAAGGCGGCAAGTCCTCCTGCTGCTGCTGGGTTTAAGCTGTAACCAGCACAGACCCTGCTCTCCACATCTCAAATAGCGCATAGTGGTGGGTGGCGAGCTGACTGATTGCCAGGAGTGTACTGTCAGCGTCACTCCCTCCACAGAGAACCATGATGGGGGGACAGTGTGTGGACAGTTGATGTGGACCCCCACACCACCAGCAGAGGCAGCCGGCGACTCCCGTAACGACCTCAATAGGTAATGTGCCACGCTAATATTTTGACGGGATAATTCATTTGCACAAATAGACAATCAATCACATTTTTGCACACAATAAATTCTGCCCCAAGCTGAATGAATGCCGTATTTAGTTTTCAATACGTTCCTGAAAAATAATTGGGTATTTTCAAAAAGAAATCAATAGGGCTACAGCGGAATTTCTATAAGTGATATTTACAGTAGCAAGATGCCCTGCTGAGACATATAATAGCTTCACTTGACACTGAAAAGGCTTTAAGGTGAGAGCAAAATCTAAATCCATTTATAAAACTAACATGTAATTAACTGGAAACATAAGTGGTAAACTTTAACTGTATGAATGATCGTTTTATGGTTTATTACAGCTACAATACACTGAACACAGGAGCAGTAAGAGGTAGTGGATGTTAGGATGTCAAAAATAAAATTATTTTTAAAAATATTTACATGGCTCAGTGAAAAATTGTGATGTTGTGGTTTCAGGTCTGGCTTGTGGCCTGTGGCGGCTTTCATCCCTGCCTTCGTCTCTATATCCTCACTATGCTGTGAGTCTGTGCTGTACAGTCTGATATGATGCTATCTCACATTCTATTATATGCAGACATACATACATTACATTACATTACATCAGGAGATGGTGAAGCTATGTGTCGGGCTAAACTAAGTGCAAGGGTCTCACATCCTTAAATAAATGTTAACACAGTGGTATGAGTTAACAGACACTCCTGTACAATTACCAGCCAGGGTTACACCGTTGACATTATCAGGAGGAAATCTACATTACAAATGGTACGCCTTTTGAAAACACCAGCAAAGTGGCCACTTTATATTCCATCACCTTGGATTTTTTTTCCCCCTCCACAGCCGCCCCTTATTTCCCCGTTTTCCAATCAATTCCATCTGCTGCCAATGGACTGATACAAATACAATTTCTATTTACGCAACAGGATCAGACACAAAGCAAATAAAATCTGCAAGATATGCAGTCCAAAACAACATCTGGTTGTCGGAGTATGCAGATTAATTGGAAGTCTTTGTGTTGTGATTTCAGTTGAGTGCAGTTTGACTAACATCTTAACCTACTTAGTGCAATTAGTGCTTCATTAGAGAGGCTAACTAACTATTGCTTCTCTCCATAATGATGTGCAAGAGTGTAGACATAAAAGTACATAATCAATGGTTTCCAATTACTCCACAAGTGCAACCACTATTTCAAATAAACTGGATAATAATATAGAGCCATTACAAAGTCTAAGGTAGCAGAACCATTTAATTGCAGTGCAGTTCTTCTCAGCTCCAAGATTTTTTCACACTAATGAAGTGTCATACAAAAAAGGCTGTATTGATTTTTTCACCACACAGCCTCCACCACAAATATGTAATTATCCTTTTTATATCTGGCAGGGGATTAAGGTAATCTATAGTATCTAGCCTTTGCGCTTCCCTGACAGGGCTGTGTGTGGCTTTTACCCTTTTCAAAATATGCAGCTTTTTGATGAATGAACTTTAGACAAAATGATGTTCTGTTCTATATTGTTTTGTCTAAAAACCTGTATTCTGAAGACATCATGCAGCATGTACAGCTGCCTGAGCTTTCAGTACACAATCATGGCATTTCAAGCCCTGTCATCTATGAGCCAGGCAGTTAGAGGTAACCATCAGTGAACACACACACACACACACACACACAGAGAGACAGATAGGCACCACAATCAAACAAAAAACACACAAAGGAGTAGAATGGGCTGCACACTTTTACACACACAGACGTACATACATACACACGCACACACAGTTTCTTTGAAGATGTGTGTAAAGCTGTGAGCTCAATAGAATTCATCACAGCTGGTTAATAAGGTTAATTTAATCCAATAATGTGCCCATGAAAATCACTATTTCCTCTAGAGCACCACACAAAAGCTCCCCACTGTTCACAGTGAAACACACAACGCATCCACACTTATCCTCAGGCTTCACATGATAACAACCCAGTCCATTTAAACTTCAGGCCAGCTACTCTTCTCTCTCCCTCTCTGTCTGTCTTTGCGTCTCCAGACCTGAGATGGACGAGCAACCTTAAGACTACCCCACGCTGGGCTGCCCTTCACGATAATAAAAAGCCATTACCTTGACCGCTGACACGAGGCCAAGTGTGAGGGTCAGAGTGATATTTATTGATGAAACTCTGAGCTCCCAATCTGCTGCACTCAGTGCGCATCATACAGCTGTCAGCACAGACAGGGATCAGGCAGCATGATGGCCCTCGACATGGCCCATCTATAATTTATGAACTACACAGAAAACAACCAGGAGACAACAGAGAAGCCCTGGCTGCCCAGGGATTACCCTCCAGCCCAGCTAAAGAGATCTGAACGAGAACCATCTAAGGGCCACTGTGGGCCACGCTGATATGGGGCAGCAGGTAAGCACAATAGCTGGTGTTCCATATTCAGAGGGGCCTCACCGGGATCCATCTCTCTGGAGGACAGTGTTGTGAATAATAGACAGTGTTTACAGTGAGGATGTAAAGTGAGTGCGCTGGTGCATCACACACCCCAGCACACTTCAGCTGAGCCCTGTAAATGAGCTAACAGAGGGGCAGAGGATGTAAAGTTTCACAGTTTATTCTACAAAAAGCTCTGGGATAGCCCAGTGGCACAGACAGTCAAAGATGACCATCACAGTGTGAAGACATTTAGGTGATTTTCATTGAATTATTATTGCTGTCTTTAATATTATTATTATTACTAATTAAAAAACTATGTCATTATAGATTAATGAGTGTTTTCTTGATGAATTGTTTCATAAATCAAATGTTTGAAAACTGCAAAAAATGCCCATCACTGTTTCCTAAATCTTGCCTGTTTTTTTTTTTTTGTTTTTTGTTTTTTTTTAGCAAATAACAACAACAAAAGGAAGAAAATCAAAAACAAAGAAGCTGGAGGTGGAGAATGAAAGAAACAATCATCAAAACAGTTGCTAATTAATTGCTATCGACTTAAAAGAATAACTGTTTTTAGTTGAAAGATAGTGAGCTTGTGCCTAAGAATAATGTTAAAAAATGGAAAAAAATAAGGCTGAACCAATTTAAATTATTTCTGGTTCAGTTAGTTTAAAAAAATCTGTTTTTTACGTCTACAATAAAGTAAATATGGATTACAGTAGATGGACAGGATTTTTTCTCTTTTTAGAAAGTTTTCCTGCTGGTTTATTTTGGTATTGTTATACATTTTTTCTTTCTTATTTTAAATCCCACTTGACAGTTCTTTGTTGAAAAATTTAATTGCAAATACACTCCTTGCCCATTTTTTAACACCAGGGTATTCTGTCTCCATTCTTGAATTCCCAGCCAGATCAAAAGCAATCCTTCATCGGCCAATTTCACTGACACTTTCTTTTTATCTTCTGAATTCATCCTTACATGCTGCAGACAGACATATATTGTTTCTGATCAATAAATAACCATATAATTGAATACTGCTGCATCTCAAATGAAGCCCTCATTTACCAAGCTTCAGTAAACAGGCTAGATTCTTTGCCTATCTAACGCTGACATTTCAGAATTCAAACACATTCAGGGCAGTGTCAGTGCACAGCGCTTTTGTATCCCACTTAGGCTCTCTTTTCAATATGGAACTATCTCCACCCAATAAATTATTCTGGGCATCTCCAAAGTCATTACACATTTATTTTGATCTCGCATCATAATTCACAGCTTGGTGCACAATGCATTTTCTCAAAATGCATGGTAATTCCTTGGTGCAGAGCAAAGTTATGATTCATTTATACTGGAGTGACAGCATAATGCAGAGACGTCAAAATCCATTAAACTGTTCAATGTCTTGGGGTTTATTTTTAGATTCAATTGAGATTTAACTGATGGTGAAAAATACACAGTCAGGTGTGTTTACCTCACCTTTAGAGAGAATGTGTTATGGTTCCAATTAATTTGTTATTCCTGTCACTAAAGGCATTGTCTATGTCAAAACTGTCACAGCACTTTGGGCTTTGTTTTCTGGAGAATGGCATTTAATTTCACTGTATACTTTCATAACTATACTCATTTAAAAGGTGTGCATTTTATTTAGAGACACTTAAATTTAATACGTGCTGATTTGATTGCTCATCACAATGGCAGATTGCAAAATTGCTAGCTGTTACCTTGACCACTGAGCTATGATCATCCACAGTTTAAAAGACATTCAATTATCTCATGTGCGCCTCTAGAGATGAGTGCTGAGAGGAGGATTCTGCAGTCTGAGTGGATGCTAAATTGCATGACTGTGGATATAATGCTACCATTTAACACTGTTAGCTTTGTGAATACTTTTCAGAGTAAAACAGTGTATATGCCTATACTTTGCTGTGGCATTGCACATTGATAGCTTTGAGTACAATACATATTCATTCCTAATGAACTTATATGGGCAATAAAATACTGTCAAATAAAAGTTTAGCTTAAGTATTTAGTTTAAGTAAATACATACTTCATCATTTATTTTTGTACTATTTAAAATAGTGTAGAATATTTGTATTTTTTTTAAGTCAATTAAAACAATAGATATTTTGTTGTGTAGCTGTGCATAGCTGCCCATGCAAATTCCACTGACCAGAGACTGTAGACTCCATATTGCTGTGGTTCTGTGTATTAAAGCCCAGAAGTGCACTGACTATGGCTAGCTGCTGTCTGATATGGGGAAAGGCAGGCAGGAGGGATTTTTTTCTTCCTTCTACAAGGATTTTTTTGTGTGCAGTTATGGTCCATCATTATTAAATGTCTCTTGTTGGATGGGAGAGGCGCTTTATCAAAAACAGCCATTCATCAGGCGCTGTGCAAGACAGCTCACATCTGACCTCTGCGGCAATAATGCCGCATCAAGTAGGCCAACTACCTAGTTTAGCGGCAGAGCAGGGAGCAGGGGCCGGCTCCAAGATTAAGTGCGCTGTTTCAGGTTTTCATTCCCAGGGGCTCTGCTAGCTGATGTTGTATTGATTGCAAAAGTTTACCAGTAAGTATCACAAACAACAATAGCCAGGTCAACGATCGGTGATGCCTGAACTGCTATTCCCCGGCGGAGGACTACACGTTCAGGGCTAAAGCACTGCCATCATCATGGCTGTGTGCAGGGTGCAGAGAGGGCTCTCTTGAGTTGGGGGAAGAGAAGTGCACTGGCTGTTCCTACTGACATTTAGGAAAGCGATATGTCAGTGTGAAATGAGCGTGCGTGAGATAATTATAAGCCTTTGCATTATAAAAGGCTGCATCGACAAACTGTCGGATTGGCCTTCCACAGAGGCACCTAGCCCTGTTAGGTACTCCTACATAGGTTACTCCTTATCCCATTTAATGGTTTAGTAATTTATTTTAACATCAACTGCAATGCCTTTCTATACACACATATAGCAGATCCAAGCAAATGATTCACAGTATTGCCCATTTCCAAACAACTCTCTTCCCTTATTTATGATATCATGTCCAAGAAAAGAACTGTTACCACTAAACAATATTTTCTAGAAGGAAACTGCACTGCTACACTCATAACATAAGTGAAAGGACTGAGCAGTAAAGAAGACGATTCACCCTGAGGCCATCTCCAGCAGGCTGAATGATGGTGCATCCTTGGCCCTGCATGGGGGACAGCACACAACCCTCCATCACAGTGCCACCGGACCATTACCCAGGGACTGTAACGGCCAGCCGCTCCAACCAGGCCTCCTCCACTGCCCCATGAAGCTAATCATGTGATTTGATGCAATGACAGAGTAATGACACAGATTGGTGGTGTGTTCAGCTTCCCCTCTGCTGGAGGCAACAGAGGAGATGGTAAACACACGAGACTGCCTGAGCCACAACCAGAGATACCACATTACAGAGCAAGTTACAGAAGATATCCAAGTGCTCTCACAAGTGAAATCAAGATTAATGGTGCTGCTGAGGGATTCTTTTATGTCCTTCAGTAACTATATTTCACTTAATGAGGGACATTAGCTGTAATAAAACTACTCAGAAGTACAAGCCGTTAATTAATGCATCCACATTACCACTGAATGAAAATAACTGAGTTGTGGGACCCATTGGACCAAATATTAAAGGTGCAATCTGTAGGCTCATAATTTCCACTACTCTGTGCCAATTCATCATTTCAGCCTCTAAGAAATATTTCAGTACTAAATTTCTAAACCAGTATTGTGAAACTTACTGTACTGCTCATCATTCCTTATTAGACTCACACTGTCTTTAGCAAGGTTTTCAGTTACTTTATTTGTTTACCTTTTATTATTATCCATAGTGAGCATAATGACACAAAGGTTGCTTTTAAGATGCTGAGGACTGTGTATGAACTTGATAGTAAGTGAACAGTTAAAGACGACTCCTGTTTGATCACAGTTTTGTGCTAGTGTTTTCTGCTCCTGCACCAGGCATTCAAAAAATTACTTCCAGATCTTCCCTTAACTTAACAACACAGAAATACATCTCACTAACCTCCCTCTAAGAGCACCTTTATCTGGGCTATAATCCTGGCTGTAATGTGCTCTCGTTAGGAAAGCACTGCTGGCCCACACCAGTAGTAACACAGGGAAGGCCTCAGGCACCACTGGAATTAATTACAGACAAAAGCGATGGTGTTTGCAATTGTCATGCCAAATTTATCACTAGCCACTTAATGTGCCTCATCTGAACTGATCCACACTAGCTGAATTGCCCCAGGGCATCTATTCTTCATCTTCGAGGGGTGAGGTGGACCATGTCTGTGTGTGTGTGTGTGTGTGTGTGTGTGGGTGTGTACAAGGCAGTGTGCATCTGCTGGGGGCCTGCCTAAATCCTAGGCTGGAGGCAGTGTGTGCTAACAATGCCCCCAGCAAATACAACATGTAGAAGTGTATAACAAATGTCAACACCCCCTACCCAGCCCCTCATTCTCTACTCACCCAGCTACGTCTCCAGAGAGAGGTTCAAAGCCAATCTTGACATCTTTAATTCTGTCATTTTTGTGATGATAATCCTTGATGTGCTTGGATGTGCTGTCTGTAGTCATTTGCTCCTCACCAAAGTACATCTTTACACAGACTTGCAGTCCACAAAATCTTTACTGTAGATTAATAAAAGTAGTTAAATAAAACCTTGCGCATTTTTTGTCAATAAGTACATGAGAAAAAAACATTTACAGACATAAGAAAATAACTAACAAATGTTTTCATTAGAATTTCTATTAAGCATTTAGTCTATAAAATTTTAGAAATTTCAGCTGCGTTTGAGGTGAGGTCTTCACATTTCTTGTGTTGTTTCGGCTTACTAAGAAAACAAACTAATCTTCACATTTAAGAAGCTGGAAGAAGTGATATTTTTTGGTATTTTTACTCAATAATTACTCAGTCATAAAAAGTATAAGTCGACTAAGCAAGTACTTAAACATTTTATCTTTGTATGGATGTTGAAAACTGTTATTGTCATTTAAGCATATTATGAAGGTGAACTGTAACACTTTTGTGTCCTGCTCATTCAAATATTTTATATTAAATGCTGTGACAATCTCAGCAGTGAAATACAGTTTCTTTTTTTGTCATTTACCTGTTTTCTTTAATCTTGTCATTTATGTGGTTGCTTATATCAAAAGGACAAAGTCTGTCCCAAATGCACACTTACACATAAGCCACCATTATCTTTTTGCTTGTGCAGCTGAAAACCTAATGCCTTAGTTCAATAATAATGCAGAGGGGACAGCTCATTGGCAGCCCAGTGGTACAACAGAATAATAGCTCCAAAGGAGTGCTGCCTCTCTAAAACAAATATGCAGGTGCTTCAGTTCAACTTGAAAAAATGTATGAAAATATTGTATCCACAAGTGCATAATGTCTCATCAACACAAATCGGTTATCAATTAAAGCAAAAACCATCTCATTATATTAATGAATGGCCTCAGCTAGTAATAGCCTGTCTTATTGATGTTTGAACAAGGTAAGCACAAACCCCCTTACACAGCACCGAGATCCACAGTATCAGCAGCGGAGAAGAGATTTGCAAGGATGAAGAAAACAAAAAAAAAAAAAAAAAAAAAAAAAAAAAAAATGAAAAAAAGAAGGGAAAAAAAAAAAAAGGAAAAAAAGGGG